>VDFB02243069.1:0-11000 GCA_007258455.2 Sequoia sempervirens | reverse complement strand
CTATACACTTGATCCTGATTTACTAACACCACTTCGTCTTGAATCATCTCCATTTACTAGTCATTTAAATAAATAATCTTTATTTAATTAAATTCATCATATTCCATTTTTTAATTAAATAAATCAACTTATTTGATTAAGTTATCATCTTCTTTTAATTAAATAAATCATTTTATTTAATTAATCCTAATGTCTTCTTTGATTCAGTAAATCAGTCTATTTAATCCTAAAGTCATCTCTTTTAAATTGAATAAATTAACCTTTGTTTGATTTAAATCTAACACCATCCCCTTTAATTAAATAAATCAAGGTTATTTAATTAAATCTAATGCATCAATTTCCTCCTATTTTATTTTAAATAAATCCAAAAAATCTAAATCAAATGTCAAATCAACTAAATCGTCTAAATTTATCAAATCTGATTACTCTGAGTCTTAATCCATCAAATCCTCTAGCTTTTGCCACTTGCTCAATAAATCATTTCTTTTGAATTATTAAATCCTCAATTACTTTCAAAAAGGCATCAAGATGGAATATTCCCTCAAATTTAAAATCTCCCTCCCAAAGAACTTGTCCTCGAAACATGACATTTATATCTCTTACATGTCCTTTTCTTGAGCCAAGTGATATTAACTTCACCTTTCACCTCATCCTTCGAGCCATCTTTTGAATTTGAATCTCTCCCCTCTTTGCACATTCTCCAAAATGTGCTCAACCTTCATCCTCTCACATGATGACAAGTGACGCTTTATCATTGGCTTATCTTTTGTCCCACATTTGTCATATCTTTCAAATCTTCCATCCTTCTTTCTATAAATAGAGGCCTTCTCTATTTGTTGAGGGATCCACAATTAATGTAAAATCATAATGCTCATTTGAGGAGGAGAATGGGAGCCAAAGTCATTATCATCTTTTGAAGCAAAGCTCATCCATTCTTCATCCATTTTTATCATCTCATAGCTAGGTTATGCAGGAATTTCTCCAAGGAAAGCATCAACTCTTTATCAAGTCATCACAAAGCTTACAAGGGATTGGGAAAGGGCCATTTTCCACATCAAAATGACACCAATTCCCCCATGGGATTGAGAGTTGGATCATCTAAATAGGATTTAATAGTTTCTTTCATTGTGTTCTTCATTTATTTCTTATTTTGATGTTTCTAATGAATTGCATGGGGAATCTGAGTTCTAACTTGCATATTGATCTAACATTGTGTTTGTTTCTTGTGTTTGTGTAGGTATAGGATTGGGGTTCTACAATTATCAATAAAGATTAATAACAGTAAAAGAAAGAATGTAATTGCTAAAGTTGTATTAAAATAGTGCAGGCGACAAGAGCTATGCAACTTAGGTGACATGACCTATGTGTCCTGGCGACATGATATAATAAAGTCAGATAGATTACTTTCAACATTCTTAAAGAAAAACACTTCACCAATTCATTGATATGAATTACCCCTGTGGTCTGTGTTCATACCAAGCATTAATAATACCAAAATTGCTTCACACTTCAACAAATACAATCATATCAATCAGAATCAACTCAATGACATATACGCAGTACTACCAATCTCAATTAAATCACAACATATAAAATCACTTAGCAAATGTAAATAATACCTCACACACACAATAATAGAAAGAGGAAATCCAAATGCTGGTGGGGAGCAAGCCCTTTCTCCCAACCGGTCGAATGGAGTAAAACACTTATAACACCCGTAGATTCAGTACTTTAATAGCTTTTAGATTAATTCCAATTTCATAATAGAGTTAAGATTTTTCCATGCTCGTAGAAGAGCATATATATATATTTTAATACAAAACAAAATACTAAAATAAACATGTCCACAGATTACAAGTGTACAACCAGAATTGCTCGATTGGTTTAGGAAAATAGTAATATGGCTTGTGGCCTACTACATTTCAAAATCCTCTAACCTATTACAAACCTAATTACTAACTATTGGCTAAAGCTATACTAAAAGATAGCAACCGAATAGAAACCAATCGATCACATGAATCCTCTTGATAGCCTTCATGCCTTGTTCCTTTAACCTATTTCACATAACCACGAGATTAATGCTCATAATTGGTCAATTGCCTAAGTATTTGCACATCATTTAATTCATATCAATTAACTTTAATTTCTAACAAATATCATGGCAGTTGAGGAAGAAATAGACCAAAGGGTGGACTATGATGGACACAAAGCTAGACAAACCATGGTAAGACAAATATTGACCCCATCAATTACTATTGGTACACATGCAAAATGTGGTTAAGTTCAGGAAAATATGTTGTCACAAGCCTTTCCACAATTATATGCACATAGGGAAAGATCAAAGCAAAGGAAGTTACATCGCCTACGATGGATATCAACGAGAAAGCTAGTTTGGAAAAAAAGTGCACTTTCATGGACTTCTTAGACCAAGTTATGGGGCAAGGTGTGTACATGGACAAGATCAGAGGAATGATTGCTCAATGTCACCATCGCCTGCTCATAGACATGGGTGATTTGAGGAATTCCAACTATGATTTAGCTTGTAGGGTGATAAGGAGTCCCAATGAGTACATCAAAACTTGTTTGATGCACTAGGGAGGTAACAAGGACTATGGATCCTAAGTACTTGTAGGAAGGTTAAGAAGTTCAAGTTGGCTTTCACAAACTACTCCCTAGGAGCTCCTTTCTCCATTTGTTGGCACCATGGTTAGCATCGAGGGTATCATCACTAAATGTTCTTTGGTAAGGCTGAAGGCTATTAAACATGTCCATTATTTCCATACCACTAGAGAATTTCAATCTCATGAATATTGAGATATAACATCAACAACTAGCCTAGCCACAGGGTTTGTTTCCTACACAGGATTACCAAGGGAATCTATTAGAAACTAAGTCTAGTATGTTTTGTTGATATTATGAAGCCCAATCAGTTCATTAGGCATAACTGTCACTTCTTGTGTCCTCTCATGTTCCATTTAGAGTATTATTGGAGGTGTTATGAACTTTAGATTATTATTGAATGGTTGTTCTAGTATGTTGTTGTTGTTGGTTGATGTACTGTAAAAATAGAGTTTTTAATAAAATTGGAAAATCCCTTGCTTGGAAAGTGGATGTAGTTAGTTGGTGAACCACTATAAAATTTTGTGTTCTTCTCGTTTGTATGTTTTTTTCAAATATTTTTTTAATTTCCACAACTTCTTTCATTTATATTATGATAAATTAATCAACAATTGGTATCAGAGCTTGGCGAAGAAGCTTGATGTTGAAGCAGTTCTTTGGAAATTGGTGAAGAATTTCTAGAAGCATGGAAAAAGCAAATAAATGGAAGATAGAGAAGTTCATAGGAAGAACTTCTAATTGTGGAAGGTACAGATGGAATTGCTACTTATTAAGTAGGATCTCTCACTCGCACTGGTAGGGAAAACCAAAGGAAAAGGTTCGATGTCAAACGAAGAGTGGGAGAAATTGGATAAGAAAGCAAGGGCCACTATTTTTCTGTATCTATCAAGCAACGTTCTCTTCAACGTTTCTACTGAGAAGAATTCGAAAGAGCTATGGGATAAACTCTTAGACATGTATGAGATGAGATGGCATTGACATCAAACAAGGTTTTTATCATGAAGAAGTTATACAATTTAAAAACAAAAGAAGGTGGGATCATGTCCAATCATCTAAATGAATTTAATACTTTGGCCACTCAATTGATTTCGGTGGGTATAAATTTAGATGATGAAATTAAAGTAATTTGGTTATTATGTTCTTTACTAAATAGTTGGGAAGGGGTTGTGGTGGAAGTTAGCACTTCGATGGTTGCCAAGAGTAAACTAAAATTTGCTAATGTTGCAGCCACACTTCTTAGTGAAGACATGAGGAGGAAAATAAAGAACCCTCTTTCAGTGACATCTTGAGAATTGTAAGCACTCACAATAGAGGAAGGGGTCAAGACAGAGGTAGAAATGGTGATTGTTGGTTTTGTGGAAAACTAGGTCACACAAAAAATAATTGTTGGAATTACAAAAAGGCACAAGAAAAGGTAAGCAATAATGAAATAAACACTGCATATGATAAAGATGATGGTGCTTTGGTTTTATCAATGAGTGACACTACTACAGACTCATGGGTACTTGATTCTAGTGCCTCTTTTCGTGCTACTCCATGTCGGGGGGCTTTCACAAACTACCAAGAAGGTAAGTTCGATAGAGTTTTCTTGGTGATAATAAAGAATGTGAAATAATAGGAAAAGGTGATGTGATGTTACAATTAAAAAATGGAAATAAATGGATTTTGAAAGATGTGAGTCATGTTCCCACACTAAAAAGAAATTTAATTTGAGTAAGTCAGCTTTATGTTCAAGGGTGCAATGTCAAATTTTCTTTAGATTCTTGGAAGGTTACCAAGGGTGTCTTGGTGATTGTAAAAGGAAACAAATTGGGTAACCTTTATGTTTTAGAGTGCCATGGTGAAGTGGGAGTTGCGATGGAAGCTGTGGACAACAGTTAAAAGCTTTGGCATAAGATGCTCAGACATATGAGAAAAAGGGGACTTGAAGTCATGCTTCAAAGGGATCAACTTCCTGGCCTAAAATCCGTTGATTTGGAGTTATATGAGCATTGCCTCTATGGTAAACAAAGTCGGACCAGCTTCTTGAAGACTGGTCATGAATGGAAATCTAAACCTTTGGAGCTCGTGCACTCAGCTTTTTTTGGTCCAACGAAGGTAACCTCCATTGGAGGTGCTAATTACTTTGTTACTTTTCTTGATGACTGTACTAGAAAAGTATGAATATATATGATGAGTAGAAAATCAAAAGTGTTTTCAAAGTTTGAAACTTTTAAGGCTATTGCTCAAAATCAAATTGGGCACACAATCAAATGTCTTAAAACAAATAATGGGGGAGAGTTTTTCTCTTTGGAATTTGATGCCTTTTGTGTAGATAATGGCATACACAGGATTAAGATAGTTCATTTCACCCCTAAGGAAAATGGTGCAGCTGAGAGGTTGAATCAAATGATTCTTGAGAGAGCTCAACGTATGCTCTCTAATGTCAGATTGGGAAATAATTTTGGGTAGAGGCTTGTAATACAATAGCGTATTTGATCAATTGAGCTCCTTCATCTTGATTGGATTTCGATATTCCAAAGGAGAGATGGCTTGGGAAACACATTTCTTATAATCACCTACGCGTGTTTGGTTGTAAAGATTTTGTGTATATTCCTAAGGAATAGTGAATGAAATTAGATCTCAAATAAAAGAGGTGTATATTCATCGGTTATGGTGAGGAAAAATTTGGTTTTCATCTTTGGGATCTAATTACAAAAACATTTACCCAAAATTGGGATGTGGTGTTTAATGAAAAAGTATTCCCTACTTTACAAAAACATAAGACTTCATCAAATGAATATATCAAGGTTGATATTTATGAAAATGGAACTCCTCTGGAAAAGGCACAGGGCATTATCTTACAAAGCACTTCATAGCCTTTACATTTTTCTACGTAGCCTCTTGTTCATCCTACGCAGGCTATGCAATTTCCTTTGCAGCCAATAAATTAATTGATACAAGGAGCAGACGGTAGTAACATTGGGAAATAATTTTCATCACACCCTCATTATGTGAATGCACAGTCACCAATTGTTAGTATGCAACCTCTATTTAATTATACATAGCCTCCTCAAGGTAGTGCATAGCCTACTAAAAATTCCTCACAACCTCTGCAATATGCAACACAACTATTTGAAACTTCAAAGGCACTCTCCTTAAATCCCATGCTGTCTTTTGAGAATGTTTCACATCATTTACAAAATCAAAGGCTGCTTGTTGGAGACAATGTGCAGGCTTTAGGAGACCATACATAGTTTGGTCATAGATTCATTCAATTTGAAATGGGAGGCACAACTTCAATGCAACCTATATTTGAATCATCACTTCCACATGAAGATATACAAAAGCAAAACATTGGAGGTAGTGTGTAGGAACAAGGGAGTATTCAACAATAGGAAAACTTGCAATCTGATATAGCAGATATTCAACGTCAATTACAGAGATTGAATTTGGACACAAATTTTTAGGAACAAGCTCCTCAATTAAGGAGGTATACCTGACAAAAGAGGCCTCTAGAAAAATTTGAAGATTATTAGTTATTGCTCTCCAATCAGTCAGAGCCTACAAATTTTAAACATGCTTGCAAAGATGACAATTTAGTGAGATGGATGGAGGAAATGCAAGAAAAAATGGAGTCATTGATGGAAAATGATACATGGGAATTGGTCACCCTTCCACCAAATCGAAAACCACTTAAGAATAAATGGGTGTGTCGATTGAAAGAAGGGGGTAGTAAATGCTATAGGGCCAGATTGGTCATGAAAGACTTTGACCAGAAAAAGGGGATTGATTTTAATGAAATTTTCTCACTAGTTGTAAAAATGACAACCATTAGAGCAGTTTTGGGCATGGCATCTATATGTGATCTTGAGCTTGAGAAAATTGACATAAAAACCTCTTTTCTTCATGGAGATATTGAAGAAGAGTTGTATATGGAGCAGCCTGAAGGTTTCATTAAACAAGGTCAAGAACATTTATATTGTAGATTGAAGCGAATTTTGTATGGGCTCAAGAAAGCCTCGAGACAGTGGTACCTCAAATTCAATAGCTTCATGACTGAGCATCACTTTATTCGTTGTGAATCAAACCCATGTGTTTACTAAAAGAAGCTTGCTAATGGTGAGTTTGTTATACTTTTGCTTTATGTTGACGACATGTCAGTTAATAACACCAGCATGAGGATAGTTAGTGAATTGAAGCAACATTTGACTCAAAAATTTGTTATGAAAGATTTAGGGGCAACAAAGAGGATTCTTGGGATGCAAATAATCAAGGATAGATAGATAGGAGAGAGAAATCAGATTGTCTCAAGAAAAATATATTGCCAAAGTCTTGGATAGGTTCAATATGAAGAGTGCCAAGCCTGTTAGTACTTCATTGGTTGATCACTTTCACTTATCATCAAAAATTTGTCCAACAACTCAAGAGGACCAAGAACACATGAACTGTGTTCCATATTCATTAGCCGTTGGGAGTCTCATGTATGCCATGGTTTGTACTCATCCAGATATTGGTCATGTAGTGGGAGTTGTGAGAAGATTTATGAGTAATATGGGTAAATATAATTGGAAGGAACTATAGTGGATATTACTGTACCTAAAATGTACTTCCAATCATGTTTTTTGTTTTGGAGGAAAGGATACTTAGCTACAAGGTTATGTTGATTCAGATATGGTTGGAGATTTGGACAAATGGAGGTCTACTATAGGTTATGTGTTTACATTTGTTGAGGCTACAATTAGTTGGGTTTTACGGTTGCAACAGGTGGTTGCACTCTTCTCTACCGAGGCTAAATACATTGCTCTCACCGAAGAAAAGGAAATTATATGGTTACAATAGTTATTGGAAGAATTGTGGTGTAAGCAATATGTTTTCACTTTGTTTTATGATAGAAATAACACTATTCACTTGGCAAAGAACTCTGCTTTTCATAATAGAACCAAGCATATAGAACTTTGATATCATTTTATTCGACATGTTATTGAAGAGGGTAAGCTATAGGTGGAGAAAATTGATATGAAAGTGAACCTAGCAGATGCATTGACGAAGATAGTATCGAGAGAGAAGTTTGACTTTTATAGAGCTTCTCTCAGCATTGTCAAGATGTGATAATAAGCCTGAAGTGGGGGATATCTCTGAGCAGCACTCTTGTAGCTATGATTGGTCTTCAAGTGGGAGATTGTTTATATTGTGAAGCCCAATTGGTTCTTTAGGCATAACCGTCACTTCTTTATTGTTTGGTCTTCCTTTCTTGTGTTCTCTCATATTCCATTTGGAGTATTACTGGAGGTGTTATGAACTTTAGCTTATTATTGAATGGTTGTTCTGGTATGTTGTTGTTGATGGTTGATGTATTGTAAAGATATAATTTTTAATAAAATTGAAGAATCCCCTACTTGGAAAGTGGATGTGGCCAGTTGGTGAAGCACTATACAATTTTGTGTTCTTGTTTGTATATTATCTTTCAATTTTTTTTTTAATTTTTGCAACTTCTTTCAAATTTATACTACGATAAATTAATCAACAATTGGTATCGGAGCTTGGTGGTGAAGTGGTTCTTTGGAAATTGGTGAAGCGTTTCCAGAAGCATGGCAGGAGTAGATAAATGGAAGATAGAGAAGTTTGTGGGGAAAAACTTTGGATTGTGGAAGGTATAGGTGGAATCATAGCTGATTAAGCAGGATCTCTCACTCGCATTGGTAGGGAAAACCAAAGGAAAAGGTTTGATGTCAGATGAAGAGTGGGAGACATTGGATAAGAAAGCAAGGGTGATAGAAAAAGGTTGGATTGAGTCAATCACTGGCTCAATGCTCTGGGTCTTCAGTTGATAACCCTTGGTGTTTCTCTCCACCACTCAACCTATAGGTCCCTAAAGTAATTAGGCACCCCTGGTCCTTTCTACCAAACCTGCTATCAAGTTCCAAAATGTTCACAATGCCTTAACCAAGCATTTCTTGGTGCTTTTCCTCTCTTCACCAACTAGCCCTTAATCAGCTTAAAGACCAGTTAATCACTAAATTCTTCCTAACCTCATTTCAGGGGTGTGTATAAGGTTTCAAAACTTCAAACACAGTCTAGAGAGGGATCTTTTTCCACCTCCATACCCCTCTTCCCTATCGCTTTCTAAACCCTAGTCTAGGGTTTGGGGAGGGCTACTAGAATTAGGCCTCCTCCAACAAGTAAAATGTTTAATACTTCTCCCAGCTAAAAGAACTCCATAATATCAAAGAAGGAACCCTGGTTCAAATTTGTAACTCTTCAAGATTTTAGAGGTTTCAACCCTTCTCAGGCCGTACACAGGGTTATTGCTGATTTTGAGAATTTTAGGGCTTTTTTTTTAGCCTTTTCTTGGTTACAAGGAGGATTGTCTTCTTCCTTCTGCTTCCAGATGAATTGGTGATGTTTCTTGCCACCTGTCAGACCTTTGTAAGGTCTCCAACAAACTTTTCACACCCTGGTTACCAGTGGTCAAACACCCTTGCAACGTTGGAAGAAAATATTACACTGTCTTTCCTAACCGGGCATCACAAACTCGCCTAGGAAAAGATCATCAACCTGCTTACATGACTCACAAAGACTCTTATATTTACACTATATACAAAGAGAGAGTTTTTCCTTGTTTCCACAATGTCCATACTTCCTGGTACGGACAAGAAACAAAACTAAAACTCCATTTTCTGAACTTTACCAATCAAAAAAACAACAAAAAGAACTAACACAGTAATTACAAAATGGAAGAAAGCGATGGGAAAATAAACTACTGAGCTAGAAAGATGCTTCAAAGAACTTCACTACATGCTATACAACTCCATAAAAATGTTTCTCAATCCATTTCTTGCAGCTGTCACACGCAAGAACAGAAAAATAGATTTTTCCACACAAAAATTACTGTTTCTTGCTTGTTCTCATAAAAAATGCCAACATCAAAAACCTCCAACCTTGTTCAAAGGTCGAGAAAACACTTTTACAATATTTTTGAAATGGTTAGGTTTCCAATTTGAGCCTAAGAACGGCTAAAAGTCTCCTATTTTAAAACACAGTGTGTTTTGCAATCTTTACAAAAACTTAGGAATCAACCTCACAAAGGATTCCCACCTTATTCAAATTTTAACCTAAGCACCAAAAGATCCTAAAAAACAATCTAAATGGTATTTGAGACCTTACACAACAAAATGAAAAAGATTTTTAAAACAAGACTTCAAAAAGTGCTTGCACCTTGGCAGGTGCTCCTGCACCATTCTCCCCCTCTCAGCACAAAGATCAAGGAACTGGAGGTGGTATCAGGGATAGATCAATGCCTAACTTCTTAAAATCAGCTTCCTCAACCCAGGTAGCCTCAGATTCAGGTTTTCCCTTCCACTTGACAAGGTGTTCCATGTATGCCTTGTGTCTTGTTGCTTTCTTCACCCTGGACTCCAAGACCTTCTCTGCCTGAGCTTTCTCTTGACTTGGAAGGGGTATATTACTGATATCCTTAAAGATTTCTTGACTGTTCTGAGCTTCATCACTGACTGTGCCCTTATACCTGATCAAATCAGCAACATTAAAGACAGGAGATATACCCAAATCTGATGGAAGTTCTACCTTGTATGCATTCTTCCCATACTTAGCTAACACCTTGCATGGTCCTACTCTTTTCATCTACATTTTGGTTGACATGCCCTTCTGCAACCTTGATTTGTTAAGATGAACCATCACATAATCACCTACTTGAAACTGCACATCTCTCCTTGACTCATCAACTTTATCCTTCAATTTTTGTGTTGCTGCTGTGATTGTCTTCTTAACCTGCTCATGAATCTCCTTCATGGTCTGAGTGAAGTCTTCTACATGTCCACTCCTATTCTCCATTGTTCCAAGGTCTCTAAGTTCACAAACTCCTCTTGGGTGCATCCCATACAACTTCAAATGGACTTTTTCCTATAGTTCTATTTACACTGTCATTATAAGCATACTCAGCTTGAGAAATCACCACATCCCATGTTTGTCCATATTCTTTAGTCAAGCACCTCAATAGGTTACCTAACACTCTGTTAACCACCTCTGTTTGACCATCGGTTTGAGGATGGTAAGCTGATCCAAAAGACAGATTTGTTCCCAATCTGCTCCATAGTGTTTTCCAAAAATGGCTCATGAACTTCACATCCCTATCTGATACAATGCTCAATGGAAATCCATGGATTCTTACAACTTCCCTGAAGAAAAGATGGGCTATGTAACTTGCATCATGGGTGGTTTTGCAAGGAATGAAGTGACTCATCTTGCTGAATCTGTCCACAACTACATAAATACTGTCAAAACCATTTTTGGTCTTAGGAAGACCTACCACAAAATCCATGCTCACACACTCCCATGGTCTATTAGGAATAGGCAGGGGCTGATACAAACCAGCATTGCTA
>VDFB02243065.1:0-19726 GCA_007258455.2 Sequoia sempervirens | reverse complement strand
AAGCAACACTGTTGGTGAGACTTTCCATGTTGCCAAGACTTCCTTCTGATAGGAGCAAGTCATACCGATTATCACATCGGCCAGACAGACCAAAGGTCACGCCGATATTGGCAAGACTTCCTATTGTCGCCAAGACATCATTCTGACAGTCCAAGGTTATGCCGAAGGTTTCAGATGTCGATTGCCAAGACATTCAGGAGGTCACAGCGACAGTTCAGGAAACTAGCAGATTGGCCAGACAACATGAATGTCACAGCGACCATGCTTTCTCAGAAGTTTCAGCCTGTGAGATTGAGGCATCAATCCCAACATAGGTCTATTATTCATTTTCATTTAAGTAAATTAGGAAAATAAGGGGACATTATATATCCTGAAAAATATTTAATCCTAAAGCAATGAATGCATGTTTAATCCATTGAATGCAAATTATGCGAGATGTCTTGGAGAGTTGGTGGGTATGCAAGTAGTGAGTACATAGTTAATTCATAAAATCTCAGCTGAGTGTTGGGTTTTATTTGTACTAATTCTCATTTGTTTATTGTTTGTTGAAAATCTTATGTGTTTTTAGCTCTCCATGTTCTTAATTCTAGAAATAGTGCACTATAGGTAAACGGTTTGTTTGTCTATTTATGATACTTTTTAGCTAGAAGTATTGCTTGTTGTTACAAGGGCTAAGGGGACAAATGGGTACAATAGATGACACGCTATGTAACCCATAAACGTGGAACAATTGAAGCCAAGGAGTAGGCGACTATTGCAACAAATGAGAATTATCACAGGAAAAACTGAATGCTTTAAGCAAGGTCTTGTTGACTATGGAGGCAATCAATGCATTTACTATGTATTCATTGCTTGAGTAGCCATGATCCTATTAGAAAAGCTCACAAATTTTGCATTTGATGTTTGGATGTTTGCAAAAATTTATTGCATTGGTCTTTTTTTTTGCAAATTTTAACACGTGCTTCTGTGTTTCATGTCTATGAAAACATATTATCTTGCACAATTTTCATTTAATAGAATATTGTTTCTAATCAGTGAGTCATACCATTTAATGCATTAAACATGGATTAACTACTTCAACATCTACCATCCTAATGCCAAAGCTGACACAATTTGTATTCAGTGATTAAATATTTGCAAAATATATAATGTCCTGTTTTCATAATTTACTTTAACAAAAATGAATAATAGGCCTACTTGAAGCAATAGAAACCTACTCCTTGGCTTCAACTATTTCATGTCATTTTTCATCTACTATACCTATTTGTACAATTAGGCCTTATAACAACAAAGAATACTTCTAGTTGCAATAGGATAGAAGTATTGATATTAGGACAAGGGTAGCCACTTAAGTGACTTTGTAGAATGAACACCGTTGTAGCAAGTTACTATTGCAATCATTGAATTCACTTTCAAAATAGTTGCTTATCCAATGAAATTTTATTGTTTAAAATACTTTGTTGGTAGGCTAGTGCCTATCCAAGAAATGAATTTAGAGTTAATGCATTATATGTCTCTATAAGGAACAAGACCTTGCTCAAATCTTTAAAAGAGTATTGTGTTATCTAGCAACAACAAACTACAGGATATTAGGATTGGTCCCTATCACTAGTACCAACATATCATGTTTTTTAATGCGCTTGTCGGTATCGTTTATTTGCTAAAAATGTTTAATGCATTTTCTATGTTATTTGCATTTAATAGACTATTGTTTCTGATCTGCCTATCATACCATCTAATGCATTAAACATGCATTGATTGCTTGAGTATCTACCACCTAATGCCAAAGGTGGTACAATTTGTATTCAATGATTAAATATTTACAAAATATATAGTGTCCTATTTTCCTAATTTACTTTAACAAAAATGAATAATACCCTACTCCAACCAATATAAGAATTGCAACAAACAAGAATTAAGACAAGAAAAATTGAATGCTTTGAGCAAGGTCCTGTTGACTATGGAGGTATTCAATGCATTACCTATGTATTCATTACTTGAGTAGCTGCCAACTTATCAACAAAGCTCACAAAATTTGTATTTAATATTTGGATGTTTACAAAAAATTATCTTGCACAATTTGCATTTAATATACTATTGTTTCTAATTTGGCAGTTATACCATTTAATGCATTAAGCATGCATTGACTACTTGCATACCTACCACCCTACCACCAAAGCTGGCACAATTTGCACCCAGTGATTGAATATTTTCAAAATATATAATGTCCTCCTCATTTCCTAATTTACTTTAACATAAATGAATAATAGGTCTACTCCAACCAATAGAAAAAAGAGATAAATTGTTTATTATCTATTAATTGCAAATGAAACCTTTGCAATACTAATATGCTCCTTGGCTTCAATTGCTCCATGTCATATGTCATCCACTGTACCCATTTGTACAATTAGGCCTAGGTGATCCCACAATACTAGTTTACAATTTTTGGCCAAATTGGACACTGAAATAATTTTTTCTAACTAAATCTTCACTTTCGGGCACCTATAGTGACTAAACCGTGAGGAATTTGAAGATGATGAAAACTAGTGATTTGTGACATTTTGTCTGTAGATTCTAAATTTATCTTTTTCAAAAATTTTGGAATTAGATTGCAGTTCTTTTTCCATCTCCTTCGAAAACTAGTTTTTTCAGTAAACAACATTTTTAAGGAGTGATGCTCACCGTATAACGCATAACCTTTTTTCCATGAATGATACAATTCTAATTATTTCTAATTTAGATTTGTAACTCTGATATCTAGTACTTCCAATTGGTTAGATAGTGTTTTATTAAATATTTTTTCCTTAATCAAATTTTAAAGTCAAACCAATTACAATTCAGACATAGGCGGGTCGTATAATGCATAACATTTTTTGTATTTATTGACATCCATTTTTTTTTGTTGGATCAAGGACTTCAATATCTGGTGCACTCATATTTTTCAATTTTTGATAATTTGCTATTTTTCCAATGTAAAAATGAGAGTTTGATTTTCAAGAAAACCTATGTTTAATAAAACTAAAAAAATACATAATAAACCAAAACATTAAAATTATATTCGTTGGATAGCTTGTTTTGATGACTACCATCTCAGTTGGGTTTGTGAAGTCTCCTCCATTTTCATCCTCAACCTAAGCTTTGAAAAAAAATTCTATTTTTTGGTGCCGGAGTGAAGGTGGGAAAAAGGGGGTTCAAGTGAACTAGTTTGAACGAACCCCGTGGTTCACTAGAACTAGGGTTCATTCTGAACTCCCTTGAAAAGGGTTTCCTTTAGTTTTGGCTATGGAATGGTGGGAAGTTCATTAAATGGGGTTCACTCAAACCCTAGTCCATTTAAACCTCTTTTTTTCATTTCCAATCCCAAAATAAAATTCGAACATGAAGGTAAAATACACCCAATACACTAATTTTTGCATGGAAAATGATGAAGGACCATTACAATCATCAAACTATAAGCAAGTTCAATACCAACACCGGAACTCGTAATCCAAATATAAATCATCACAATTCTTCTCATTTAAATTATATGATTACATTCTCTTTCTCATGAGAGTACAATATACATAAAAAAATTATACATGAGTACAAAGACATAGCCATAAAAGAAATACATGAACATGCAATACCAATGCAAGGGAGAGTAGCTCCAACTGGCGCTCCAATAACCTGTACGTCGGTCCCAATGGTGGTGGCAACGCCTCCCTACCATGTGGACTCAAAGAGGCCACCCAATCGCTCGAGATAGTCCACAAGGCCCAAGAAAAGATAGGGCAAGGGTGATATGGCCAATGCTCACATCGGACATTGAGCAAAACATAGTCTACAATGCATTAACCCACTTCACTTACATGAAGATGCACATACAAAACATATCGGGAACTACTCATAACTACTGTGGCATAGAGTACAAAAGTGTTGACCGAAAGGAATGTCATCATGTGTGCTCGAAGGGATGGCACCACACGAAACCGAGTGCACCTCTCTCATACGCAGGAGAATCAAACATGCCCACATCATGCTCCGAAACCTTTGTAGCCTATAACATGAAGGTAAAATACGCCCAATACACTAATTTTTGCATGGAAAATGATGAAGGGCCATTACGATCATCAAACTACAAGCAAGTCCGATACCAACACCGGAACTCGTAATCCAAATATAAATCATCACAATTCTTCTCATTTAAATTATATGATTACATTCTCTTTCTCATGAGAGTACAATATACATAAAGAATTATACATGAGTACAAAGACATAGCCATAAAAGAAATACATGAACATGCAATACCAATGCAAGGGAGAGTAGCTCCAACTGGCGCTCCAATAACCTCTACGTCGGTCCCCAATGGCGGTGGCAATGCCTCCCTACCATGTGGACTCAAAGAGGCCACCCCATCGTGCTCAGAGGTAATCACAAGGCCCAAGCAGAAAAGACAGGGCAAGGGTAACATATGGCCAATGCTCACATCAGACACAAAGCAAACATAGACTACAATGCATTAACCTAATTTCACCACATGAAGATGCACACACAAAACATACTGGGTACTACTCATAACTACTATGGCATAGACTACAAAAGTGTTGATCAAAAGGATTTTCAGCATGTGTGCTCGAAGGGATGGCACCACACGAAATTGAGTGCACCTCTCATACATACGAGGAGACTCAAACATGCCCGTATCAACTCCCTGTAGACGGATAACTCAACGCCCCACAGACGGATAGGCCTTCTCGTTTAACCAAACGAGGAATCCATAACAAATGTGAAACAAAAGAAAAGCCACAAGAATCCATCACAAAAGCTCTTTTTTGAAAATAGCCAAGCAAACGCCACTACTAATCATTCAAATAGTTGATTTCATTCATGAAATAGAGGCATAAAAATTACATAAAATTGAAAGTGCTCAGATTAAAATTCTAAGCCCGGCCCAATTTAGATTTTGACGTTCCAAGTTGGAATCCACCATCAATTTTCAATTTTCAGATACATAATGAGGTGTTGTACCAAAAAACGTCATTTAAGGCAAGGCTAGGCAAAACATGAAAAAAATAAAAGTGTCTGGATTAAAAATCGGACAAAGACCCATTTCGTATTTTGACATTCCTACATGGAATCCAATTTTATTTTACATTTTTGACATGAGGTAAAAGAGAAGAAATGAAAAAATGTCATTTTAACAATGGGCACAAATTTGGGCAAAACTGAAAGTGCTCGAATCACGAATCTAATCCTGACCCAGATCGGGTTTGGGCGTTTCAAGTCAAAATACACCTTTGATTTTTGATTTTAGGGTCAGGAAGAAGTGTTATTCAGAAAAAATGCCATTTTTCAAACTGGGCAATTAGAAGGCATAGAAAAATAAAAGTGCCGAGATTTCAAATTAAAGAAAACCCAGTTGAGGTATTGACATCCCAACATGAATTCCACCCTCAAATCTCATTTTTATCTATAGGGTAAGGAGCAACAATAGAAAACATAGTTTTCTCATACAAATTGGGCAAACGAAAAAATAATAAGAAAGTACCCAAAAAATATTCTATTTCCTTAAACCCAATTCAAGTTTGCTAGGGATCTACAAAATCAGCCACATAGAAACCCCCACATAGCAGCAATAATCAATTAAAACGAACCAACACTCAACTCCAAACAATGCAAAACAAATCATAAAGGAGTTTCTCATATTCTCATGGGACAGCGAAAAAATCAGATTTGAAAGAAAGTTTACCAGCCATACATCAAAGAGTAGCAACAGAAAATTACCTCTAACTGCCCAAAAACCGAAATGGCGAATTTTCTCAATGGAGAGGGCGTGACCAAGCTCCAAAATTCGACCATAGGCAAGAACAGGCATACAAATTTCAATAATTTACTGCCCACAATTTTCTTCTCAGAAAACTTTCCCAATCTCACAATTCCATCCCCAAAAACATAGGGTTTATTTTCCACCATGCAAAGACATCAATCTCTCTCCTTTCCAAAAATACCCAAAATCCCCTTCCAAACAAAATGAATAAAGTCCCCCTCTCAAAGACAAGGCTGCCCTTTTATATATTTTGTCCCCCAAAACAAAATAAAATCCAATAAGGCATTTAAAAAATTAGCTATTGAAGCTCCCAAATAAAATTTTAATAAAATCATTTAAATTTGAATGAAATATATCATTCTTTTCAATGATCGATAAAAATAATTTAAAACAACATATTTTAAAATCTCATGGGTAATTATATTTAATATGGGAGGATGGCGTATGCCTCAATCACGCAAGAAGGCCCGGTCTTGCCCGCTTTCCCTGGCTTGAAATCTACGCTGGCCGGGGGTTTGTTATCGTTTTCTGGTGTGGTGTTGTGCGCCACTGTTGGGTCTCTCCTTTTCCCTTGCGGCGGGTTGTTCGCACCGACCAGAGTGTGGGGTGTAGCTGGGGGCCACGGGTGTGCAGTATAGCGCCTTTGGTGCCTGGTATGTGTGGGGTTTCCCTTCAGCGGTGTATTTTGTTCTTTGGCCAGTGGATCGTGGTGAGCTGTGGGGGGGGCTTTGAAACCCTTGTCTCAGATTTTTATTTCTCGAAGGCTTTGCATGCCCACTATAAGTTAGGTACTATGTCTCCCGGGGAGACCTCAGGTGAAAACCCTCAAATGGATTTCCGTTCAGCGCTTGGTGCGAAGTCTCCTCAACACGCTTCGAAAGTTTTCAATAATAATTTGTTCATGCCGGAAACGGGGCTAGATGGAGTGGGCTCGTCTAGTGGAGCTCGGATCACGAAGATTAATGGCTGCCTGGAACGTTGCAAGGAGAGGCCGAAACTGGTTATTCCTTTGGAAATGGTTGCGGAAGATATTGAATATTATTCAAGGCACTCCTTTTACTGTAAGTTTCTGGGTATGAGGATATCGTTGCAATTTCTGGAATCTTGGGCTCGACGGACTTGGACGCCAGAGGGTGAGATGGATATAAAACTTTTGGCAAATAATTATTTCATGGTTACCTTTGATTGCATGGCGGATCGAAATAAGGTCTTCGAAGGAGGCCCTTATTTCTATAATCAGGTTGGTCTGTTTCTTAAACCGTGGCATGCTGGTTTTAACCCTGCTGAGGAGCTTCCAACTCGTGTACCGGTGTGGGTTCGGCTCCCACGGTTTCCTGTGGAATGCTGGCGGGATGATGTTTTGCATCTGTTGGGGTCGATGCTTGGGAAGCCGGTTGGTTCCTCGCTGCAGACTCAGTTCAAAAAGGTAATCACTTTTGCTCGCATCTGTGTGGAAATTGATCTTAGTAAACCATTACCAGATTCTTTGGACATGTCTGTGGGTCCTTACTCTTGGGTTCAGTCTTTAGACTATGAAACACTTCCTTTCCGATGTCGTCTATGCCATGAATATGGTCACTTGCAACGAAGATGTCCAAGGGTTAGGCCTGGAGAGACTCCTAATTCTCAGCCTTCCCATAACCCACCTAGGGAGGATAAGGGAAAGAACCCCATTCCTGGGGATGGTGATGGTTCTGATGGCTTCGCCCCTGTGAAGAATCGTAACAGAAACCGAGGCCAAAAGAGGACTTGGAAGGAAAGACAAGATGAAGACTCTTTTAACAGATTTGAGGTTTTGGATGATCTGGATCAGCAGGAAGTGAATCCGGGCTTGGTTAACTTGGATCAGGGTATTGTGTGTTCTGGGCAGGAGGTTCCTCCTTCTGGGGCTACTCAGGATACACATGATTCTAGTGCTTTGCAAATGGTGACTGACCTTCCAATGGATGCCCAAGTGGAGCCAATCTCTTCTGTGGAAATGAAGAAGAGTGGGGGAGACAACTCTTTTCTGGCTTTGCATGCGAGTTCAGATGTAGGTAAGAATCTCAAGTCTTCTCCTTCTCCTTTGGGTATACATCAGAAGGATCTCAAAAAAGGGTTGGGGGAGAAATCTTCAAAGCTTGGCAGGAAGAAGGATATGGAAAAGATTAAGTTAGCTGGGGAAACTCTTGTGGAGTCTGGGTCGGTTAAGACTTTGGATTCACACTTCTCTAGCTCTTTGAAATGATTGTTCTATCATGGAATGCAAGGGGCTTGAACAGCAGCCCTCGACAAAAGGCTGTTCGTGAGTTGGTTAGAAGTCAATCTCCTGATATTTTGTTCTTACAGGAGACTAAGTTATCTGTTGAATGCATGATTGGTTTATCTCCTAAGTTGTGGAGAAGCGGGGAGTGCCAATGCATTGGTGCTCAAGGGTCTGCGGGTGGAGTGGCTTGCCTTTGGAATCCACGGAAGATCCGCCCTCTTTGGTGGATGTCCAGCAAGTCTTCTATCTCGATGATTGCTTCTTGCTTTGAGACTGGGGAGTCTATCCTCCTCACTAATATCTATGCTCCTGTTGATTTTCGGGGTAAGCAATTTTTGTGGGCTCATATTCATTTTGTTCGGAGTATGGTGCCTTTTTATCCTTGGATCATGGCTGGTGACTTCAATGCTATCTCTGAGTTGGCTGAGAAGCGGGGTGGTAGTGCTAGGCTGGAGCCTTCTACTTTGCTTCTTCAGGATAATATTTCTACTTTGAATCTTGTTGATGTAAAGCCTAATAATGGTCTTTTCACCTGGAGCAATCGAAGGCTTGGGGATCTCTGCATTTCTGAAAGACTTGACCGGTTCCTGGTGTCTTGTTTTTGGGTTGGTGGCTTGTGGTCTTCTAGCTCAGAAATTTTGGATTGGAGGGGGTCCGACCATTGGCCTATCAAGCTTGTTGTTTCTTCAGCTCATGTGCCCCGGTCGCCCCCTTTTAAGTTCCAGCTTATGTGGCTACGGGAGCCCTCTCTTCATGATTACATGACTGAATGGTGGAGAAATGGTAGACCCGCCTTTGGTACGGCAATGTATACTTTTGCTAAGCTTCTCCAATTTGTTAAATATTAGCTTAAGCGTTGGAACCGTCAGTGCTTTGGGAACATCTTTCAAGCTAAGAGTGCTGCCCAAGCTGGGTTGAATAGCATTACAAGGGTGATCAGGGATAATGGTGTGACTGCTCATTTACTTCAAGAGGAAGCCAGGGCATTGAGAGTTTTAGAGGAGTGTGAATTGCGTGAAGAGATCTATTGGAAACAGAAGGAACGAATTGAATGGCTTCAGGAGGGAGACAAGAATACTGCTTTCTTCTTCAATTCTGTCAAAGCCAGGCGACATGGGAATGCTATTTCTGTCCTGGTGAACGACAATGGTGAGCCTCTTTCCTCTTTTAAGGATATCTCGTGTGAAGCTGTGCAGTATTTTGAGTCTCTATTCAGGGAGGATCCCCAGGGGGCTCCCAATGAGGAGGCTCAAGTTTTGTCTTGCATCCCTTCTTTGGTCACTATGGACATGAATGAGTCTCTTATGAGTGATATCTCAATGGATGAGCTGGAGAGAACGGTGTTCCAGATGAAGAAAGGGAAGGCCCCTGGTCCTGATGGCTTTCCGGTGGAGTTCTTTCAAGATTTCTGGGATATTATCAAGCTTGATTTATTGGCGGTAGTCCAGGAATCTCAGAGGAACAAGCAGATGTTATGAGCTCTGAATTCTACCTTTTTGGCTCTTATCCCCAAATGTGAGGGGGCAGATAGGCTCAGTCAATTTAGGCCCATTTCTCTTTGTAATGTGATCTATAAAATTATCTCTAAAATAATTGCGGATAGGCTAAAAAATTGGCTCACAGTTTTGATCTCTGAGGAGCAGAGTGGTTTTGTGGCGGGCAGACAAATTTTGGATGGGGTGGTTATAGCTACTGAAACCATTCATTCTATGGCCACTTCCAGGGATAAGGCAATGTTCATCAAGCTGGACATGGCCAAAGCTTATGACAGAGTTCGTTGGTCCTTTCTTCGAAAGATCCTTGGGGCTTTTGGTTTTGGGGATGAGTGGATCCAATGGGTCATGAGTTGTGTTACTTCAGTATCCTTCTCTGTTCTGATTAATGGTGAACCCTCAAAGTTGTTTTGTGCTTCCCGGGGTCTACGTCAGGGCGACCCAGTTTCTCCTTATCTGTTCTTGCTCTTGGCTGAAGGTCTCGGCCGGTTGTTGAAAAAGAATGTTGAGATGGGTTTCATTCAGGGGTGGCGATGGGGAGGTAATATTCCCCCACAGTCTCATTTGCAGTTTGTGGATGATACCGCGCTGATGGGTATGGCTACTATCAGGGAGGCTACACATTTGCGTGCGGTGCTGGATGTTTATCTTCTTGCCTCGGGTCAACGAATTAATGAAGATAAGTCCTCAATCTTCTTCTTCAATACTCCTGGTCCTATCCAACGGAGGATTGCTAATATCTTAAGGTTTCAGGTTGGCTCCCTTCCTCTAACCTATCTTGGTATTCCTATCTCTGTCAAAAGGATGCCCAGGGACTCTTGGTAGAGTATTTTGGATAAGTTTCGGACAAAAGTTAACCATTGGACCCATAGGTGGTTGTCCTTTGCTGGAAGGGTTCAGCTGATCAAATATGTGGTTCAAGCTCTCCCCATTTATAGATGTATGCTCCAGGTGGCCCCGGTTGGTTTTGTTCAAGATCTTGATGCCTTAATTAGATAGTTCCTTTGGGTTGGTAATTTGTCATCCTCCAAATGGAGTCTGGTTAGATGGGAAATTGTTTGTAGCCCGAAGCACTGTGGCGGTCTTGGATTGAGGCAATCATCTTTGTCTGGGATAGCACTTGCTGCTAAACTATTTTGGAGGTGGTGTGTGGAGCAGGGTCAGACTTGGGCCAGGATTTTATCCCACAAATATTTTCCAGAGATCCCTCAGATGGATATTCCCCGCTATCCTTTGGTGGGGAAAGGTTCGGTGATTTGGGATACACTCAAGAAAGGGGCTGCTCTCGTCAAGGATGGGTTGTTTTGGATTTGCAAAAGTGGGCTGGAGGCTCACTTTTGGTTGGATTCTTGGGACGGTTTTCCCCCTATTGTGTCCCAGTTTCCTCATCTGTTGCCCCTTTGTCACAGGTTCACTGCAGTTGGTTGGGTTAGGGTGAGTGATTTTAAGTCAATATCTGTCCATGGCCAGTTGAGGGTGGCTAGGTGGAAGAATCATGAAGATTGGCCTGTGGTTGGGATGGAGGAGGAGTGTGCGGAATTGCAACGTATCCTTTCTAGCAGGAGTTGTAGCTCCCTCCCGGATGGAGATGTTTTATCTTGGTCCCCCAACCCTAAGGGTGTTTATACTGTTGCCTCTGGCTATCAGGTTCTCTTATCTCACAAATTGGACAGGGTGGAGGTTCGTTGGGGGCAGAGAGATTGGGATAAGTTTTCTTGGCCAAAGTGCAATTGCTTCATTTGGACTTTGGCATGGAAGAAGTGCTTGACTTGGGACAATATTCAGAAGCGGGGATTTCAGGGCCCTTCTAGGTGTGTTTTGTGTGGGAATGGGGAGGAGGATTCTGCTCATTTGTTTTTTCATTGCTCTTTCTCCTTGAGGCTGTGGCATTTTTGGTGGGAGGCTTGGAAAAGCCCTTGTGTTCATGCTTCCTCTTTGGTGGATTTCTGGAATAGTCTTGGCAGACCTCCCGCGATGGCAACCTTCTTACAGGACGTGTGGTATGTTGGGCCTACCTTCATTCTTTGGCAAATTTGGATGGAGCGGAATCGTAGAATCTTTCGGGGTGAAAAGATGGTCATCCAACAGATTTGGCAGAGGATTATGGGTATGATTCGGGAGACGGTGGAAGCGAAGAGTGAGGTGGTGTATCCCTTGGAGAAAGAGGATGCTGAGAAGGTGGAGAGACTGGGACTTCAGGAGATGTCCTCGGCTTCGACTTGTGTTCGAAGGGGAAGGCGGGCCAGGAAGAAAGTGATGAGAATAGGTAAGTGGCTTCCCCCTCCTGTTGGGGTTCTAAAGATTAATACCGATGGCCTCTAGGGGAAACTGCAGGCCCCGCAGGAATTGGGGGTTGGCAGGGGATTCTTCGTGTGACTCCGGCGTATTTTCTTCTCTCGCCTTTTGAAGGAGTGCAAATCGTTAACCCATGCAGCGGTTCATGATCCTTTTCGCCTGGAACGCCTTTGCTTGGGGTGGAGAGAAAGGTTATTTGTGAGTCCGGACTCACAAGTTTGGTTAACTGCTTTACCGCAGCAATGATGTTAGCTGGCGCTTGGCGCAGGTCGGTTCGCAGACTCGGGCATTAGTTCCTTGATGGAAGTGGTGTCTTTTGTCCATATTCCGAGGGAGTGGAATAGGGCTGCAGATTGCTTGGCGAAATGGGCTTCAGAATAGCTTGATGGCTGGAAGATTGAGAGGTGGGAGCAGATTTCCCAGGAGCTCCATCGTGATCTGGAAACGATTATTGCTGAGGAAAGAGAAGAGACTGATGTTGGATGTTGATTGGCTCTTGTGTTGTTTAGTCATTTTTTTGGTTCCTTGGGGCTTTGGCCTTTTGCTGTGATGTAATGCTTTATTTCTGATCTTCAATAAAGTTTTTACCCCTCTTTTTAAAAAATAAAATAAATAAAAATCTCATGGGTAAAACCATTTAAACCTCCCATCAATTAAATACTATAAAATACCATATTTAAAATCACGAGAGATGCCAACGAAAATGCATCATAACACTGACAACCAAAATAAATAGCCATACAAAAGATTCACGAAAACCATAACAAAATACCTCAATGACATACTGGTAACACACATACCACATAAAGGTGCACCGGAACTTACGGCGGAAAGGTGCTCCAGAAGTTATCGTTAGGTAACCGAACGGTAAGACACCAAAAAGAAAACACTGCCATAACAGGGTATAGTGGGCTAGGGTGGGGACGTTTGGCCTGTGACTACCTCCAGTAACCACCATCGGGGATATGAGTATGCTCAGGCCTATGGATCCAGGCGGAGTCGATACTCGGTGTCTGCATCACTTTCAATTACACGTTAAATTATATGTGCATATAACATATATCCAAAGCAACATCAATCATTAGGAAGAGAGTCATGATATCGTAAGCCTCTTGAATATGAGTGTTACGACATCATCCCTTTCCTAGCCATAATCATACGTAAGCCATGATAACAATATATTGACATATAAGCATGTAATCCAAAAGAGTAACTAATCATCAATGTCTAATCTCATTATAACAATATTTAGCAGTTAGAATGCCAAATCAAAAATCTGAATGGTACCTTACAAGCTTGAGATTAGAGAGGTTTTACATCCTCCCTCCCTAAGATTTGACTTACTCCTGGAAGTCATGTAAACTCAATATGCAGCCATGTCACACATTAGTACTCAACATATAATAATCAACATTAAATGATTGTATTTCATTCCAAGGATCGTAAATATAATGTACATCATTCATCACAAAGCGAAATGGAAAGGAAATTCATATATCATTCACCTTTCTAAGAATCACTATCAATATATAATTTCCATATGCCTTTCTCATAAAATGTCAACATGAAACAAAATAACATGGTTAAGCTTGCTAACATCACATGTGCCACAATTCTTGAAATATGCATTTATTTTAACATCCACATTCATCCAATGATACATCAATTTTCATTAAGAAAAGGGTAAAGAAGATGCATAAGCACTCAATTCTTTCCAAAACGCCATGATTTGCGGCAATATTTTTTTACCAAACACTTCCAATCTTGCACATGAGAACATATTTGACCTCATTTTCAACCAAAATATAACAATTTACCTTTTCTAAAGCACAATAAGCCGACTTTTAAACTTTTCATATGAATCCATATCCAAAATGAAACATGCATTTAGGCATACATACATACTTACATCACTGGGAATCACATCACAAGGCTACACAAGGGTCCATTGGACACCGGTAAGCAGCATACTAATCTATGATACATAGTCCATGAGCCAAAAGCCAATATCCATCTCACATAATCCATACCTCACACTTAGTGGTTTGATGGTGTTAGGCCACACACACACGGTGAGACCATCCAAACAAGACCACAATGACCTATCTCTTGTTGAATAAGGTGGTTAGCCTCCAAGAGATCGTCATCACACATAGGTGGGTAGTGGTTCCTAGCTATGAAACAGCCTCACATACCCCCATCCTCAAGGTTCCCTGCATCTACTTCCTTGTATACACTCAATTGAGTCTAGCTCTCTCGTTCTCGATGAGGAATCACATTACAACACACGACCAACATTTGAAAACAACAAATAGAAAACTAGTTTAGCCACCAAAGATCATAAATAATTATAAAATAAAGATTCAATTTCAGCAATAAAGCAAGAAATGCGCGCAATTTCAACACTAGATCGTGTGTAACCTCAAGGGCTATGAGCAAAGAAATTTCACAATCTGTGGCTAAACCATCACAAATAGGATAAATCAAATTTTACCGGTCCTCACAATCAAGGTGAAAATCATCAATAACCAAAAGAAGATTCACAATCTTTGAAATGGCACAATACATAACTATGTGGCTAAAATAGCCACCAAATGAGGAAGGAGGGAACAATGTTTGACTATCGCAATAGCCCCTCATGTGTGGCGGAGTGGACACACCAACTACATGGCATGAAGTGTGCTCCTCGGCTACACCTCGCATTGCATCGTCACGCGGCATGGACTCGCCAAGTGGCCCATGCACTGCTTGGCTATCTGCATGGAATGTGCACCTTGGCCCATCTCGCATCGCGTCTCAGCGCGACATGGTCATACGCCAGCCAGAGAAGGCACGTACTATTCATACACCGCATGGAAGTGTGTATTTGGCTCCACGGGGGTAGGCACACATAGAACACACCCCGCATAGCGATACCTCGTGGAAAGGGTACACGCAGTTACTCATCGTAGTTAGAGGTATACATGGCATCATGGTAGAACACGTACATATATGGAATAAATAGTGCATATATGAGTTTATAAATATGGGGCTACTCGAGTCTCACCTCTCATGTGGATGAGGTCGACTCATTAATGTTAGCTCAACGTCCCTACGGATGACCAGGAAATACTAACAAATCAATGTTGTTGAACACAAAGCTATGGGGATTAGGCTAGCACATATGGATCAAGTACCCTGATCCATCATAAGGGGAAGTAGTGAGTACTTTCCTCGGGATCAGTTGAGCTAAGAATGCTCTGCGCTGCAACATGCGTACACTGCACATTCTGCCCAAGGAACTTTGTGGCTGCTACTACCCCATCACGAATTGAGGGACTAGAGAACCAAGAGAAGAGATTCTATGAATCTAACTTTTGGTTACTCTTAATTATATATATAAATTTCAACCACATGTGGGTTGGCCCTCAATAAGGTATCAAACATACAAGCACACAAAAAGGTATGGTTAGTCCCACACCCCCAAATACAACATATCCTCCATGGATGGGTACATAGTCTCACCATTCCATGGGCATGCATAACAAGTACGGGGTATTCACAACACTCAACATGTGCACTAACACAGGATGTTCACATAATAGGAAGTACCTTTTTCCAATTTCCTCCTACCAAAATAAACCATTATCCACCTCTAATCATGCAAGTTCAATACAACTTTCCAAGAACATGTACTCCCAACATCCATAAAATACATCATAGTGCTACATGGAGTAATTCAACAATGCCATAATAACTTCCACTTTTATTAAGTGGTAAATCACCTTACCACACACATAAGTTATCCACTTTTATTTCCCACACATAGAGCAATATCATCATAATGTTTACCCAAGACAAGGTATGCAACATTATCACTTCAACATACATTTAACATTTTGCATTTTGAATCTAGGTACAATAATTTAACATCTACATGTTTTCATAAGAATTAACAATACAGTTGGGGACTATAGGCCTCACCAACACGATGCACCTATTATGCAATTATCATTAACATGCCAAAGGTTTCACTATTCCCTTTTTCTCTAAAATTTTACTTACTGAAAAATGATTTTCTATTCAGTCCATACAGGTTCCATGATTATGAATGCAACTTGGGGACTTAGGTCCTTTACCCAAGGTTGAACTAATAAAATAAACCTTCATGAATGCATAAACATTTGCTCATAAGATACAACATACCACAAATTTTCAATACACCACACACTCAAAGATAAGCATCTCTATTAAACTAGTGAGAAGAGAGAGAGGGAAAGGGAGATTTACAATTCTGACATGGGCATGAAAGCAAACATGCTTTCATCATCACTCAATCACTTTCACACAAATGCATCAATCATATGAGAGCATACATTAATCTCTATGAACTAATAACACGATCATTCATTTTCTATTACCATATATATAATCTCAATACAATATAACTTGCGAAAGAACTCCAAAACTACATAGGGTCAATCATGCCATCACTTGCACAATGAGGTAAAGCACAAGAAAGCATGCACCAAAACTTGTATGATAATGAAAATAGAAAACTGAAGAAGAAGATACACACAAAAGGAACTTCTTGGCACCCTCAAGGTCAACCAGACCTTCCCACATCATGAACAAAGAAACCAAGCAAGGGTAATTTAGGCAACACATGTCACCTACAACCCACCACAAAGCTAAGGTCCAATATGCCCACCTACAACACAGGATAAAGAAAAGTAATCAATCTCAACCTTGGGAGACTCTCAACCAAGGGAATCACTCCAATCCCATAGGGTAAGGCAAGACCTAGGAGGCATCATTTCTCCACAACACAAGTCAGGGTTAGGAAACTCAACCCTCTAAAACATCATACTAAGGCACTCAAGGAAGAGGTCAAACGACTGTCTTGCCACAACAAGTACCTGGAATGCACACATCAAGCACACTACAACCACATGGGCTACGACCACACTCAGGGACCACTCAAGGGTCACAACACCTTTACACCACCAAAGAGCCGCACATTAAGAAGGAGACCAATCAGAACACACTTCTCGGTAGGATCGAGGGTCTAACTGACCCTCACAAAACATTCCTCAACAAGGCATGCAAGGGGTAGGAAACAACACTTGTTGCCATCCACCACACACAACACCCAAGAAAGTATCAACCATAAGCAGGGATCCCAGTGCTGCAACATGGGCTCCACCTCTAACTTTGCCTCTAACTCTACCCTTAGGGGCATCCTAAAAGAAACAAGGAACACATTAAAAGAGATCATCATAAGGACGGCCTATACACCATACTAAGGCATGAACGCTAATCAATCATGACAATGAAAACAATATAACAAGCTCACACCATTCATGTTGAACACAACATAACATAGAAGGCTCAAGTACGCAAGAGCTCCTAGTGTGTGAACATGTGCTCTTATACCAGATGTAACATCCCGCTACGCAAACCCCGAAGGGTAAGAGCCAAAAGAGGATGAGATAATTAATTTTTTTTAACATAAGGAATAACTTACACAAAAAAGAATCTTCCAACACATTAAATACGGCCTCATACAAGGCCAAGTATGGCCTAATGCAGCCCAAGGGAGAGGATTAATCTACCCTCCAAAGAAAAACCGAACAAAAATATTAAAATAGCTCTAGGGAAGGTGCTCTGAAACCTTAGCAGCTCTGCTCCGGAACTTGCAGCTCGGCTTCGGAACTTCCAGCTCACTGCCGGAACTTCCAGCTCAGCTTAGCTCTGGAACTTCTAGCTCAGTGCCGGAACTTCCAGCTCAGCTCCAAAACTTGAACAACACTGCTTTGGAACCTTGCAGCGTTGCTCCAAAACTTGGGAAGCAACAACACAGACCAAAAAAATAGAAAGCGGCGATGCTCCAGAACTTTTGCAGCTGCGGCACAAGACATTAACAAAGGGTGAGGATGCTCTAGAACCTTTGCAACTGCAACACAAGGCATTAACAAAGGGTGACGATGCTCCAAAACCTTTGTAGCCTATAACATGAAGGTAAAATACACCCAATACACTAATTTTTCCATGGAAAATGATGAAGGACCATTACAATCATCAAACTACAAGCAAGTCCGATACCAACACCAGAACTCGTAATCCAAATATAGATCATCACAATTCTTCTCATTTAAATTATATGATTACATTCTCTTGCTTATGAGAGTACAATATACATAAATAATTATACATGAGTAAAAAGGCATAGCCATAAAAGAAATACATGAACATGCAATACCAATGCAATGGAGAGCAGCTCCAACTAGCGCTCCAATAACCTGTACGTCGATCCCCAATGGTGGTGGCAACGCGTCCCTACCATGTGGACTCAAAGAGGCCACCCCACCGTGCTCAGAGGTAGTCACAAGACCCAAGCAGAAAAGATAGGGCAAGGGTAACATATGGCCAATGCTCACATCAGACACGGAGCAAACATAGACTACAATGCATTAACCCAATTTCACTACATGAAGATGCACACAAAAAACATATCGGGGACTACTCATAACTATTGTGGCATAGAGTACAAAAGTGTTGACCGAAAGGATTGTCATCATGTGTGCTTGAAGGGATGGCACCTCACAAAACCGAGTGCACCTCTCATACAAATGAGGAGACTCAAACATGCCCGTATCAACGCCCTGCAGACAGATAACTCAACGCCCCACAGACGGACATGCCTTCTCGTTTAACCAAACAAGGAATCCATAACAAATGTGAAACAAAAGAAAAGCCACAAGAATCCATCACAAAAGATCTTTTTTTAAAACAACCAAGCAAACGTCACTGCTAATCATTCAAATAGCCGATTTCATTCATGAAACGAAGGCATAAAAATTACATAAAATTGAAAGTGCCCAGATTGAAATTCTAAGCCTGACCCAGTTTATATTTTGACATTCCAAGTTGGAATCCACCATCAATTTTTGATTTTCAGACCCATAATGAGGTGCTATACCAAAAAATGTCATTTAAGGCAAGGCTGGGCAAAACATGGAAAAACTAAAAGTGTTCAGATTAAAAATCAGATGAAGCCCCAGTTCGTATTTTGACATTCCTACACGGAATCCAATTTTATTTAACATTTTTAACATGAGGTAAAAGAGCATAAATGAAAAAATGTCATTTTAACAATGGGCACAAATTTGGGCAGAACTGAAAGTGCCCGAATCACGAATCTAATCCTGACCCAGATTGGGTTTGGGTGTTTCAAGTCAAAATACACCTTTGATTTTCAATTTTAGGGCCAGGAAGAAGTGTTATTCATAAAGAATGCCATTTTTCATACTAGGCAAGCAGAAGGCACATAAAAATAAAAGTGCCCAAATTTTCAAATTAACAAGAACCCAGCTGAGGTATTGACATCCCAACATGAATTCCACCCTCAAATCTCATTTTTATCTACAGGGTAAGTAGCAGCAATAGAAAACACAGTTTTATCATACAAATTGGGCAAACGAAAAAACAATAAGAAAGTACCCAAAACATATTTTATTTCCTTAAACCCAATTCAAGTCTGTTGGGGATCTACAAAATCAGCCACACAAAAACCCCCACACAACAACAATAATCAATTAAAACGAACCAACACTCAACTCCAAACAATGCAAAACAAATCATAAAGGAGTTTCTCATATTCTCATGGGACAGCGAAAAACCCAGATTTGAAAGAAAGTTTACCAGCCATACATCAAAGAGGAGCAATAAAAAATAACCTCTAACTACCCCAAAACTGAAATGGAAAATTTTTTCAATGGAGAGGGCGCGACCAAGCTCCGAAATCCGACCATAGGCAAGAACAGGCATGCAAATTTCAATAATTTACTGCCCACAATTTTCTTCTCAGAAAACTTTCCCAATCTCACAATTCCATCCCCAAAA
>VDFB02243063.1:0-19899 GCA_007258455.2 Sequoia sempervirens | reverse complement strand
TGTGTTTATTTTAAGAGGTTAGATGATGATAGCTACATTATTTTATGTTTATATGTTGATGATATGCTTACAGTAGGGTCTAACATGGATCACATAAAGGAGTTAAAATAATAGTTAGCAAATTCATTTTCTATGAAGGATTTGTTGGCAGCAAAATAAATCATTGGTATGAAAATTACAAGAGATAGGAAAAACAAAAAATTATTTTTTTATCTCAACTGATTATGTTGAAAAGGTGTTGCAGAGATTTTACATGGTGAATGCAAAAAATTTCAGCACATCTTTGCCTAGCCATTTCAAATTGACTAGGGATATGTGTCCAAAGACACAAGAGGAGGAGGATAAAATGTCCAAGATACCATATGCTTTAGCTGTAGGTAGTTTAATGTATGTCATGGTATGTGTGAATGTGGAATTCACCATGCTCCCTTCGAGTTTGATTTTAGCTAGGTGTCGGCCCATGCCTTCAAAAAATTTCATCGACCCCCGAAATGCTCCCACGTGTCGTCAGCATGGGTTATTTTGATCATTTTCTCCTACTCCTCATCAAACCCCACTCGCATGCTATGTAGCTCCCATTCACACAAGGATTTAGCGGGCCCCATAATTAGTGTCTGCAGTAAACATTTTGCTACGTGTCTTCTTAGCGCAAGATTTTAGCGAAAGAATGAAATATCAACTGTGGGCAACGAAATGCTACCACACGTCTCTTCAGTGCACACTTCTTCAATGCAAGGGATGAAGCAAACTATAGACTTTGGGATACTGCCACGTGTTCTAACCACCTATCCCAAAGGGAAACACTTGTCTGCATGAGGATTTTCTGGACCACTGCCATCATTCACAGGGGATGCACCTGAATGAAGGGAAGCTAGATGTTGTGTCTCGAATCTTTCGGTTACAATGGCCAAGGGTGATCATTACCTCAACATCATTGCTCAAATTTCAGATCTTTTCAGTTGTTCCTCGCCAAAGCGGTGGAAGGCTCGCTATAAATACTGCTCTTTGCTTCGAGAGAAGGGTTTCGAGTTCCAGTTTCCATAGTTCCAAGGTTCCAATATTTTAGGTTACAAGTTTGGTGATCATATGCTTTTTCTAGTATTAGAATCATAGGATTTTTGGAGAGACCAGGCCTTTGTATTGTTTAAATTATCACAAGACTTACAGACTGTGCCACTGTTCGGCCTCTCTATTTATTATGCTATTGATAAACTCTATGCTATGCCATTATTATCTGAATGGTTTATTTGTCATACTTCTATAATTTGAATGCAAGTTTATTGGTTTAGATCATGTCTTCTGACTCTTCTTTTTAGTAAATGGGTATGATTATTATTTTATGTCACTGAATGAGTTGTTCATGCTGCAATCCTTAATTTATGTTATTCTAGGATATGGTAAATTTGTAAGCAGACCCTTAGACTATATCCAAAAGATAGGTTTATCGTGCCTTTCATATAAATTATAGCATATCGCCTTAGTTAGATTCTTTATTTGATATCTGCTTATGTTTCCCATTCCAAAACCCCATTCACAAAAGAAGTCGGCTTCTTTAAAAATTTGGAGGTTACTTAGTTTAGCACAATAGGTCCCCCATAAACTGAGTTTCCCACAAAGGGTTGTTACCTTACCAATTTTTGGCATCAATAGTTTTTCCTTTTTCTTGGGACACCCGGTGGGACCGTGCTTAAATGAATCAAATTTTTAGAAGGGTGTATGAGCCATCAGTTTGTTACTAGGTCCCAAACTGCAAACAATATTGGTTTGTTAGTACCACCATTAGGGACAGTACAACCCACAACCCAATTAGTAAACATTCTGCTTCCTCCTCCCTTTCCACTATCCATGTTGCTTGATGCTAACAGAAATCACTTGGCATGGAATACCGGAAGCCCTCTCGTTGTACCAGTAGCGCTTGTTGTTTGGGCTACTATCCTAGTTTCTACCCTAAAGGCTATACCTAAATTCACTGGAGATGGCTCAATAATGTCATTCAAACATTTGCAAGATGTTGTGGATGTTTTCCTAGTACATGGGGTTACAGCCCAAAATGTGGCATTAAGGTTGCTTACCGCCTCTTTCAGGGGTAAAGCATTGGATTGGTACCGCATATTGTAGGAAAATACTATCAGTACCTATGATGAGCTTGGTGAGCCTTTCTATCAAATATTTTCAAATGAAGGAGACTGATTATCGCTCTATTACCAGCTCTTAGTCATAAAGTGAGCCCCACACGAAGCCATGGTTGACTTCAATGCTTGGTTATGTACAAGATAGCAGAGGATTCAAGTTAATATCCACCCACCACCAGATCTGGCATTCATGTTCTACCTAAATTCCATCAATCCTGACATTTCAATGATGATTCAGTCCCTTGGAAGAACTACGCTACCAGGTGCATATAGCATCACTATCAAAGTGGAGAACAATTTGATAGACGTCAGGAAATTACCACCTCGGCCCATCATCTCCATGTTTCCAGAGATATCAGTTCCTACCCAGGAGATGCCTTCTACCAGCTCCTCCCCAATCCATGTACATGTACCCGAGCGCACAGCAAAATGTTGCTTCTACATCCGACTCTTCAAAGGAGGATAAAAGTGAATTCAAAGAAATGTTGCAAACTATTGTTAATGAGATAACCGTTATCAAGCGCAACCAGGCCGCACCTTCGAAGCCTACCTACCAAAATTATCAAGGAAGAAGGTCCTCTTACCAACAAAACCAGTTCCAAGGAGGCGCTCAGAAAAATCCGCAAGCGCAAAGAACGAATCAAATGGTACCAGTACCCACTCCACTACAGAGCGTTAATCTAAGTTTGAATAGAGAGCTGACTGCAAGGAAAAAAAAATTAGCAAATGAAACCAACCCCTAGTGCTTCCCTTGCGGTGATTCACATATGCCCCGAAATTGCCCGTATGGAAACCTACAATAAAAGGTGGTGGAGTAGCGCATCCAAGCTACAACATCAAACCCCAGAAGCTATGTGTATACCTCTTTGCAAATGGACAATGTGGTGCTCACCGTGTAAATGAAAGGGATGTCACTAGAGCAAGAAGCAGACATCACTCCCAACCATGCACTCTTTTCATGGATGGAAGAGGAAGAAGCAGTGTTTGTCAATGATACATCCGCATCTAAAACACCGCAAGTATAATCCAACTACAACACTCACTCAAAGAGGAGGTTTACAGGCGAACTAGTTGTCCCGCAACTAGTCACTCTGCAACCTAAAAGTTCTTTTGACCAGATACCTAGTACCTCGGCAGTAATGCTACAATATCAGCCGCAGAAGGAGATTATTATAACAAGAGCAAAGGAGAAAAAACCTCTAAATCTGCCACCATTCAACATAGTGGAACAATTGAAGAAATCATCCACTATCGTGTCTTTGTGGGATATCCTAGTCATCCCAAAATAGAAGACACTTCTACAGAAGGCTCTCTGGGAAGATGTAACCATGATGCCAATAGAACAATTTCCCAAAACAAAGATTTTTGATCAACCATCTCCTGCTAAAGTTCTTACGAACAACACGACGGAAGCCCCTGCTGAGGTAAGAGATAAGCCAAAGCCTCAACCCTTCTTCTTAACGCTCATTGTAGGGGAGAAATTATTGCACAATGCCATGACTGATTCCTGTGCTAGCACCATAGTTATGCCTAAACAAATAGTTGAGGCTTTAGGACTCAACTATGAACCCTTGAAAAGAGGAGTGATGTAGCTTGATGGAAACAAAGTCAAAACCGTAGGTTTCATCAAGGCACTTCCCTTGACTCTATTTGCTTTCCCTAGTATCACTGTGTCACAAGACACTATGATAATAAATGTCCCCCCCATGTTTGGCCTCTGTCTATCCCAAGAATTTACTTCAAACGTGGGCAAATACCTATCCCTGGATTGGTCGCATTTGATCCTTAGAACTAAGCATGGTGCGAAAAATGAAGATAGAATCTAAAGCTTTACATTCAGAGCATGTAGCCAATGAAGCCATGATCAATTTTGAAGCCATGCATACCTCTATCACCAAGCAAGAAATGTATTGTGCTGAGCTACTAGAAAGTGAAAAAGTGACCGAAGATCGGGATGATCAAGAAGATGCTCTCTTGAGAGAACATATAAATATCAACCCTTTCGAAAACTATCATGCTACCAAGCTAGGAACCTATGTCATCTATGATGAAGATCAAGTGCTCCCAAGGATTGTCAAGGAATTTGAAGGCGATCAAGCCTCAAAACTATGGGCGTTGCACTTCGACAGAGCAAGATGCAAGAATGGAGCAGGAGCTGGGATATGTTTAATATCCCCATAGAATGAAAAGACACTAAGGTCTTTCCGCTTCCAGTTTGCCTACTCAAAAAATGAGGCTGAATACAAAAGACTAGTGCAAGGTATCAGCCTTGTGGAACGGATGGGCATTAAGCAATTGATGGTGTTTGAAGATTCTGAACTAATAGTTAATCAAGTCTGAGGTGTCTCTACATCCAAGAATGTCTGCATGCAATCTTACAGACACCAAGTTTGGGACCTGATCGAGGGTTTTGAAGATTTCAACATTCAGATAGTGCCTCGAGAATAGAAAGCAGATGTGGATCGCATGGAGTCAATCAAATCTCAGTTTGATCCTACCTCCGATCTCATTCACAAAAAACATGTCACACAAGTAATAGTCCGACTGGTGATTCCAAACAATGACCAAAGCTGACAAGTGTTTGATAGCGATGAACACATTGCCTCGTTCATCCAGCAATCAGGATAGTTTGTTGACCAACTCCAACTAAAGATCACTGAGGCCTATGAAGGAAAAATCATCCAGCTAAAATCCAACAAGCTTCCAAAAGGATTGGTCACTCTCAAAAACCTTTTCGATTGTGACGATGCAAGAAGTGACAAGCAAAAGTATGTAGTAGACAAAAGTGACTGTAGACTTGCAAGTTGGGGATGGAAGAAAGCTCAAAGTTGGGAAGGACGTACTGCATTGCGATAAAGAAAGACTTATCAACTTATGTGATAAATATGAAGGAGTGGTGGCTTGGTCATATGACAACTTCAGGGGATATGATCCTGATATCATTTAGCACACAATAGAGTTGGTGGAAAGTGCAAAGTCCATTTGCCAAAAAAAAATACTGGTCAATCCCAAGATTGAAGCACTTATGGTGCAAGAATTAACAAAGCTTATCCAGTCGCGGATTGTCTTCTCAATCAAGCATAACATGTGGGTATCCAATTTGGTTCTGGTCCAAAAGAAAAATGGAGATATTCGCCTATGTGTGGACTTTTGGGACCTAAAAAGAGCATCCCTGAAGGATCATTACCCACTACCTTCGATGTAGTCAATCCTGTAAACGATGGCAGGATCAGAGATTTTCTCCTTGTTGGATGGTTTCTCTGGTTACAATCAGATCTAGGTCAAAGATGAGGATCAACATAATACAATGTTCACTACCAAGTGGGGAACGTTTGCATACACAAAAATGTTGTTTGGCCTCTCAAATGTAGGAGCTACCTTTTAACATGTGATGGATATTTCTTTCAGTGAACTAATCAATAAGATTATCCTAATCTATTTGGATGATCTGACGGTGTTCTCCAAATCCAAGGATGATCATTTTGATCACCTTGAGATGGTGTTCAAGAAATGCTAAGAGTTTGGGATATCCCTAAACCCAAAAAAATGTGTCTTCAGAGTGTCGCAAGGAAAACTACTAGGACATGTAGTGTCTAAAGAAGGAATTTCAATTGATCCCGAGTGGGTGAAAGAAATCAAAGAGCTTCCTCTCTAGATCAACAAGAAGGTCATTCAATCCTTTTGGGGAAGGTAAATTTCATTAGAAAATTTATTTCTTATTTTTTAGGAATAATCAGGCAAATTACCCTAATGCTGAAAAAGGATCAAATATTCAAATGGACAAAAGAAGCTAGAGAATCCTTTGAGAAGGTCAAGGATGCTATCTCTTCTACTCTTGTTCTGGTTAACCCAGACCTATCAAAGGACTTTATAATGTATGTATTCAGTAGCAAGTCAAGCATTGCTATTGTCTTAACTTAGAAAGATAATGAGGGCAAGGGAGAAAATCCGATAGCATTTCACTCCCAGACCCTGAAGGAATATGAAACGAACTACAATTTTGTAGAAAGGTAGGCATTTTCCATAGTTAAGGGACTCAAGAAGTTCTGATACCTAATCTCTTGCAATAAGGTGATTGTCTATGTTGCACATTCTAGTGTGCATGAATACATCATGGAAGGAGAAATCACTGAGAAAAGAGCCAATTGGATCACTAAGATCCTCAAGTATGACATTGAGGTCAAGCCTACTAAGACTATTCAGGGAAGAGGACTGTACGAGTATCTTGTGCACGAGGAAGAAATGACCCCCGAAGAAGATCAGCAGGAACTAGTCCTAACAAATGAGTCAAAGTCTGATGGTTCTTGGTTGGTGGATAGAATAAGATTTATGCATACAGGAAAGTATCCACTAGGCCTTCCTTCTCATAAAAGGGGATTCTACCAGCTACAAAACAATGGATTCATGCTCATTGAAGGGATCTTGTTCAAAAGTAATTTCAACGGCGTTCTATTGCGATGTATTACTACAAAGGAAGCAAAAAGGATTCTCAATACTTACCACAATAGTCTCACAGGTGAACATTTCTCTGCAAAGACAACCACCATCAAAATCATGTGTGCGGGGTACTTTTGGGTGACACTATTCAATGATTCCCACTCCTTGGTGAAAACTTGCAAAGAATGCCAGTTCTTCACTGGAAGAAGAAAGAATTCCACAATGCCCCTCAATCCGATAGTAGTTGATGAGCCATTCACACAATGGGGTTTAGACTTCATTGGAATGATCAACCCAACCTCTAGTGCAGGATACAAATGGATCTTAACGGCCAAAGATTACTTCACAAGATGGATCGAAGTCATGCCACTCAAAAATGAAATAGAGGCAGAGATAGCGGATTTCCTAGAGGAACTGGTGGTGAGATTTGGCCTGCCCAAAACTATCATCTTCAACAATGATAAAACCTTCCTAGGATCCAAGGTAAGTCAATTCACACTTACACATGGCATATTCCTTAAAACATCATCAAATTACTACCCGTAGGGGAACGACCTAGCTGAATAAACAAACAAGAATTTGGTCTGACTCCTCAAAAGAATTGGTTCAGAATATCAAAGAGAGTTGCACAAAAACTTTGAACAACACTCTGGGAAGACCACATAACTCCAAAGCAAGTCCTTAATACTTCGTTGTATGAGTTAGTTTATGGAAAAGAGGCATTACAACCTATCTCTATGGAGATTCTGGAAGTGCAATTGCTAAAATCCCTTGAAGTAGAACAAAATGACGCAATGGAGGTATGGTTAGCCAAGTTGCTAGAAGTATAAGCAAAAAGAGAAAATTCCCTAACTGCCATGAGTAATCACCAACAATTGGTTAAAAGGTGGTTTGACAAGAAAACGTCCAACCAAGGCCTAAAGTGCGGAGACTTGGTGCTAAAGTTTAACGAAAGGGCCGCAAAGTCGGGTTGGCATGGAAAGTTTGACAGCCTTTAGGAAGGTCCATTTAGAATAATTCAATGCAAGGAGCACAATGCATACAAGTTAGAGACTATGGAAGAAGAAGTGTTGGGGATTCTGTTCAACAAAATTCATTTGAAATTATTCAATTAGGCTTGCTTTCCATACTCATGTAAATATGTAAATATGATTTTCCCTTTTTCCCTTTTTGTTTTGTTGGCCGGTCTTTTTATTTTATCCTATGGTTTGTGGTGAAAAGAAGCAGTGACCTATTATTGCAGAGGGTAAGGGAAATAAACTCATAGCTAAACAAAGAAAAAAATTAAACACCCACATGCAAAACCGAGATTCATACATACATGTTGGAAAGGAAAAATAACCTAGTTGCAGAACTAGGAGAAGACAACAAGATAATTATAACGACATATTTTCATTATATATACTTTGATATTTACATTTTCAAAATGACTCATAAGGCCATGTTTCTAAAATTATATGTATTATGCTTCTGTTATATACTACAAACAAGCCTTTTCAAGAATGTACACAAAAAGAGACTAATTACTATGAGTTTTTTGAAAGAAAGAAAGAAAAATGTAGGTCTTCAATTCACAGTGTGAGCAGCAGCAACAGACACATCAATGGCAGCATCCACAATAGCCTCGTCCATGGGGGCATCAACAGTAGTAGCTATTATGCCTTGCATAACCACCCCATTTTATTATGGATCAAAATGGGTCCCCCTTTTTCTGTTGTTTTTATCGCCTTTCGTTTTTTCTTTGGATCTTAGGAGTTCTCTTGTTTCCCTCCTAAGTATGTCTTTCATTCTGTCTGATTTGGTTCTGCCTTAGCCAGAGTTGTGTTTCTCTTTTTTGAAAATTGAATCAAATGATGAAAAATGATATATTTTATATGCTTTTGGGGACTAATGGAGACATGGTTTTTGCAGGATTAAATCATACATTTGATGCTTTTTCTCAAGGAAGTCAGTTGGAAAGCCTACCTCAGTCAGATTTGGCATAAAACTCCTGAAGAAGAAAGTTGTTGAGACCCTCCTGTTGTCTTGCCGACTAGCGGTGTAGTTTTGTTCATTTGAAATACATAGGTCACCTAGACATTTCAGTCGCTATGAGTTTTTATGTATCTCTCTACTTGGAAAGAAGTCATGCCGACCCTCGTGTACAAGGTTAGAATCGGGGAGAGCTCCTGCCGACAGATGGAAGTCTCGGCGAAAGGTGATGCCTTCGGCATAGGGACTGGCCAAAGGGATGGAAGTCTCACCGAAAGGTTTGAGTTCAGCACAAGGGCGTGGCTTTGAGGTAAAGTCTCACTGATAGGGTGGACTCTTGCCGAAATGAAATGGCCTCAGGGAGATGTCCTGCCGACATGGGAAGGTCTCGCTGAGAGGGATTTCCTTCGGTGTAAAGTTTGGCCAAAGGGGTAAGGTCTCGCCAAAGGATGGTGCCTTCGGTATAATGTTTTGAGTTCAGAGAGAAGTCTTGAAGACTGCTGAATGGCTCATCAAAGGTTATGCCTTCAGTGTAATCTCTCGCTGAAAGGGATTTTCATTAATAAAAATAAAAAAACCCTTGTTCGCTATGATGTCTGGCCAACCCGATAATGTCTCACCGACATTTGTTCACAAGATGGATATCGGTGATACTTCTGGCCGAATGATTTGAGCTCAGTATAATGTCCTTCCGACAACTGGAGGTCTCACTGAAAGATTTTGGGTTCGACATAATGTCTTACCGACTGAAGGAAGTCCCACCGAAAGAAGGGTTTGAGCTCGGTGAGAGTGGGATGACTTTGGCATAACGTCTTACCAACTGAAGGAAGTCCCACCGAAAGAAGGGTTTGAGCTCGGTGAGAGTGGGATGATTTCAGCATAATATCTCACTGACCTGATGGTGTCTTGCCGAAGGATGAAGGGCTCGATACGAGGTCCTGCAGAGAGAATAAAGTCTCACCGATAGATATGTGGCTGCGGTAGGACTCCTGGCCGAAGAGTTTGCATTTGATAAGAAGTCTTGCCGACTGAGGGGAGTCTTGCCGATAGTGATGGACTTTCCAATGGAAAGGGATACCGGTATGACCGATGGGAACTCGATATGACCTCTTGCCGAAAGTGTTAGTTTGGGCGACAGTTTTGGGATATCGATATAACTCCTACAGCCCAGTATGAAGTCTCGCCAACAGTTCTAAGCTATGCTAACCATCCTGTCGAGTATAATCTCATCAGGGAGACACAACTAGTGTCTCATCGACATGCGATTCTATCTAAATAGCTTTTTACCATCTGGGAATCTTGCGTGGCATATGTTCAAACAATCAGAGGGAACTAAAGGTGAACCATTGGCAGTTTGACTGATTGACTACCCCTGTGAAGGAGATCAACAGAATGTGAATGATATGGATCTACTATGTGAATAAAGTGATGGATCAGTTCGGTATCTAGTGATGTCGTCTATGAAGAGATCTAATAGGGGAGGTCAGATGCTGCTTCTCGAAGATGGTCAACTTGCAGAAAGATCTTGAGCAGGAAAAAGGAAGAAAGGAAGAAACCTCAAGTCACAATGATAGTTGTGGTGTCTACTGGCGAGGGGTAGATTGACATTTATGATTATCAAAACAAGCACATTCAAGGTGGCTCTGATGGAAGTTTGAGGGTGGACATGGAGGCCAGAGGTTAATGCGATTATTCAAAAGATCTGGAGGCCATTCCTGGAGTGATCATTCACCAACATGGACAACAGGGATACACATTTAATGCAGAAGTAACTTGATTCAAAATATCTAAGGGCGGATCTTTTTGGAGGCTGATATTTTGTAAACCCTAAAAGAGGGGTCGACTTTCTTTTTGACATTCTGTATATATGGCACTTTTGCCTCTTTTTAGGGGAGAGAGATAGAGATTTTAGGGACATACATAAATTTTTCAGCAGTGGGGATTTTTCTGAAAGATAGAGGAGACAGAACTGCATCCTATTTCTTTGTAATGGGAGCTTCTTTTGTCATCTTAGTTAGGATTAGAGGGTAGATAAACTCGAGAGAAGAAGATGGTAATGTATCTTCCAAGTTTTCTTAGTGTAGATGGAGATGATTTGAAGTCATGGATTTTCTGTACACTGGTGATTGTGCCACATTTGTAAATGTTGTTTGTCTATTTCACAAATAGTAGAAGCAACCAGATTTAAATCTACTTCATATTATGCTTCAGAATGGTATTTATCTTGGGTTAATCATTCGATTTGAGAAGATTTCAAGGAATGAAATTTTATTTTATGTTTTGTCTAAATGGTGATTTACAATCTGTTGTTGAAGTTAGCACTATGAATGAATGAAACTATGTTAATCACAAGTTAATTTTGTTCTCCAGTCTTAGTTAGCAATTCCTTGAAAGGTAGCAAGTCTGGTTAAGTTGGATGAATTATCATTCTCTTCAATTCCAAAGCTTTGATCTATCTTTTTCTATTTCTTTAAAAACCTGGTTAAAGTAGTTTTAAATTTATGTTTGATCTTAGAAAAATCCAAAAGCTCAACGCCAGCAGGCCCCTTGAACATTATAGTTCACATCAACCATTGAGTGAAATCAGCACAGTCGAGAACCGATTACCAAGACCTTGGGAGTTAGATATCCATGTGTTATTCTTTCTCTTTCAGGAGAGCAAAATAGTAATATTTTGTTTACTTTTGATGTGCTCGTTTGAACCATCATTAGTAGCATCATCCAATGGTGCAAAGGTAGGCAGACAAAACACCAAGTTCTTGAAATCCATGTACCAATCGATGTCATAGAACGAAACCACATTGTAAATGTGGAACATGAAGTGGTAGGCTCAAGTGACCCTCTGATGGTGCTCATCTCATGTCTGGAGGAAAAAGCCACTCATAAAGGGTAGCCATAGCACGATAGCATCCTCTTCTATAAACCTACGGAGGTCACTCGCAGTCGGAATTCCCCCACCATATGCAACATTTGCAACAACCTCACCGAGGTTGTTCAGGTATTTCTTAGGGAAAATTTCCTTCACCAGATGAAGAATTAGTGGCTTGGGAATTCCTATATCTAGGATGGAGGTGATGAAGTGTGAGCACACATCAGTGTTGACTCGATACTTGTCCTTGTACTCGAGGTAGTCCCATCCCAAGACCCACTTTATGGCTATAATGGAGAGTGAATGCTTGTTCTTCGTCATTCTCTTTAACTGCCTAGTAGAAATCTATCATAGGAAGGAAGTTTGAGACTTGTGCGACACTATCCTAATTAGGGTATTCATCTTGTCAGACCTTCTACAAATACTTTAGAACTATCCCTGCAAAGCACCTAAGTCTAGCCTATGAGAATGCTACACAACTGCAATACTAAACTACTATGCCAATTACCTAACACCAATTCTACTCAAATCGCTAAGTGTGATTTCACTACTACAAAGAGGCCCATTTATAGAAAAAGTGAGGAAAGGCACGGTCATCCGATTTCCATAAATGTGATATTAATCAAGTATCAACTTGAAAGTTGTGTCCAAGCTTGCTCAAATTTCCCACCCAGTTGCATCTGCTAAGTACGATTTGTTGCATGCAAAATTGATGAAGGCTAATTAATTAGCCTAAGTTGTTGGCAGCAATCAGTGGTGTTATGCATGGCCAAGGACTAAGGTGTCATCATCCAGGTATTTTTCTTATTCCAAGATGGAACTCATATCTTTTCAAATACTGAGTGCATCTTCAGTCCAATCATTCTTTTTAAGATATTAATTTCCAACACATATGAAAGCTTAAGCTTCTTGCAAGGCGTAGGCTCAAGTTCCAAGAAAATCACATTGTACAGGAAGTTGCTAATTATAATTATGAATTCTTGTCAAATCAAAATGGCAAGTAATTCATCTCACAAAAGCCAAAGGGTCGGTAGTACATGCTGCATTAAATGCAAAAAAGGTGGTTCTTGTCTACCACCTTGAGAAAAGATCGCTAATAGGCTCACCTTGACTCAGGCATAATTTATGTAGAATTTTATTCCTTAATGTGATTGGTTTTTCGGAGGGGATTTTACATTCATCTAAATGTGAGGCTTCATTGAAGAACCCTTCTGCCTTCCAATATGTGTACTAATCGAGTGTTGGCTTTGGAATTGTTCTGGAAGGCATGCATTATCAATAGTACCTTTTGCAGCAGCAAAAAGGTCAAAAGGAAGGGATTCTTCACTTGTTCGTAGACTTTCGAAATGGTGGCCATGAAAAAGAAGTAGATACACCCACTTTTGCAAGATAAACTAGCTCATTTAGGGTTAGTAATGATCTGTGACATGTGGGGAATACAACCCTTTCAATGATTTACCGTATGATCACCTCAAGGTAACCCACAACCCTCGGCCTTACTGGGAGCAGAGATGCAACCCACTAGAAGATAAAGATGAATTATTGGTCAACCTGGTTCATATCCCCACTGAAGACAGTAGGCTACCATGGCATAGGTTCTATTTCTTGGTGGTGGATTATGATGAGAACCATAAAATGGGGAAGACTATGTACAATAAGTTGAGGAATGAGGAAGAATGGATTATCGAATAGATCAGAGCCTTCTGGATATATCACCAAGAGATAAAATGGGTTGATGTACCTTATGATGATGTGATGGAAGACAAATAGTTTGAAAGGTATTGGGATGAGGAGCACCCTGCTTCTAACTCAAGCGATAGCAGTGGTATCGGCCTTGATGAAGAAGAAGATCAAGTGGAAGAGGAAGTCAAGAAATCGGTGTCCTCCGCCCAGCAAAAGAGAAATTATATAGGGCAGTCTGCCTTGTTGCTTCAAATGTGTGACTAAATGTGTTGCGAGCCTCACAAACACTCACGTGGTCCTCAAAAATAGCAAAAGCGCCCCAACAGCAACAACCAAAAACTATAGAAACTATGGAGATCGAAGACTCCTCCCCCGCTAAGTGGCAACACACTGAAGCTATTCTAGGTGAAGGACCACAAGGAGTTGCCACAAGCCAAGTGCTTGTAGCAATCCAGGAACCCGAAGTAAGTAAGCATCCAACGATAAGCGAAGCGCTACCAACGTCCAATCAATAGGTAATTTTTGCTTTCGCTTTTCTTACTTCTCAATCTTTGGTGTCCTCTTCCATTCCCTCGGCGCCCATTACTACAAGTGTTGGCCCTACTTTATCTGCCCCTACCACAGTGTTTCCAAGAGGTTTCTCCCAATTCACCCAAATTGGGAAATTTATCTTAACACCTTTGTGAACTTTAACACTGACCGTCATTGCTCAATATCTCCTCGCCTCTCTTGCTAAAAGCTTGGTCTCCATTAGCACCCTTATTACCCCTATTACATTAGGTCCAACCCAACATGCCCATCAAATAGACTCGATTATGACTACCCCATCACCACAACTAATGAGCCCTTCTGCCAGTTCACAAATTGAACTATGGCAAGTCTCCTTTTTCTCCCCGAAAATTATCAATCTCCCACCAAAGAAAATGCAAGGGCTCGATACACAGGTATTTCCTTTTTCCCTGCCTCCTGGTGCACCTATTGCTGGCGGAGTAGTTCGGTCACCATCTGAATTCATATCTCAGGGAGAAGCCACAAAGAAAATGCGAGCCCTCAGGATCCAGAAGCGAAAAGCAAAGAATGATAAGGAGGCAGAGTCCAAGGTATATACAGTTTACAACGAAGAGAAAAAAGTGTTGAATTTTGCCACCATGTACCCAAATGTTGTCAAACCATAGGAGGAGATGCTCCCGGGTGATTATGACATATATGCCATGGGACTTGATTTAACTGCACCCTGACCGCAGGATAAGGTGGAACTCATGGAGGAAACACAGCGGGTAGTGATGACCGACTTCCTAAAGTCTAGTCGTCAATTGAAGAAAAAGGAGGAGCATCTAAAGTTGGTGAAGGAACGAGTTAGTTTCCTAGAAACAAAAGAAAAATCACTAGAAGCAGAAGTTGCACACCTGCCTGAGAAGGTGTGAACAGAGGAGTCAAAATGGAGCAAACTCTAGGAGAAACTCGATAAGTCCCAATCTGTTGACCCCATGCTACTAACTGAGCTATGAGAAAGGAACCAAAAGTATCAAAGCCAATTGACCTCAATGAACCAAAGTCTGCAACAAAAAGAGGAAGAGTTGGCAGCTCAAAGCACTCTATATGAGCAAGAATTAGTAAAGAATCATAAGGACTTCAAGAATCGAAAGGCCCAGTTAGAGAAAGAGCTTCAAGATACAAAGTCCTCTCTTGACAGAGAATTGGCGAACCATGCCCAGGCTGAGGAAAACTGGCGTAAACAAATAAGCAGCTCTGGGGAGCAACTAGAATTTGTGAAAAGGAGGAGTGTAGAATTAATAGAGGTTATTAACTCAAATGATGCAGAGATTGCCTCTCTAAGGAGCTCTCTCCAGGCCTCCTCTGCTTAGCTGGACCTCCTCCCATTGGCCCATCAAATATATATTTCTTATTGGGAAAAGATTAAAACTTTTTTCCTAACACTGCAGCCAACACTCCAGTTCATCTCAAAGGCAACCAGATTGATCCAGGAGGTTCACGAAACAATTGAGCAATTCCTATGGTTCATCTCAGAAAAGGTTCTGGAAGTAAAGAGTCTACTCATCAATCTATATTCAATCTTTGATGAAGACCTGGTCAAGGCAAGGATCAAAGATCAGGATGTTGCTCAAACAGAAAAAAAAATCATTCATTACCACTCGGCCTTGCAACGAACTAAGGTGGCTATAGCTACCTTGAACCAAACAATAGACGACATGCATGAAAATTTCTCTCAGCTAAGCAAGATGGGTCTGCCAGCTCCATTTTTTGAAGATGGGTCGATAGCCACGATCGAACAAATTGCAGAAAGAATTGAAGAGGAGTGAGACCCAAATTCTTTCTAGAGTTTCAACCATCCTCCTACTGTAGTAGAAATTGAAGGGGTCATCCATCCTCTCACATAGCTACTATTCCATTGTGAAGTAGGCATCAATTTTCCTGATACGCTGCCTCATAAAGAAATGATTGACCTAGGCAGAGTGCATGAGAATCTGCACAAAGTAGAGAGACCATTCGAAGTTGACTGGCCACCTCTGCGGGCAGCCCTTTCCAAGCTCTAATTTATTGCCAATGGATGGCACTCTGGTCTATGAACTAGAGAAAATTTTTGAGTTCTATGTTCCTCAAAGAGAAACACCCCTGATAGTTTCCAGAAGCTGTGAATGCAGAATTCACCATGCTCCCTTCGAGTTTGATTTTTGCTAGGTGTCGGCCCATGCCTTCAACAATTTTCATTGACCCCCAAAATGCTCCCACATGTCATCACCGCAGGTTATTTTGATCATTTTCTCCTGATCCTCATCAGACCCCGCTTGTGTACCACATAACTCCCATTCACATAAGGATTTAGCACGCCCCACAATCAGTGTTTGCAGTAAAAATTTTGCTACGTGTCTTCTTGGTGCAAGCTTTCAGCAAAAGAATGAAATATTGACTGCAGGCAACGAAATGTTGCCACGTGTCTCTTCATCACACACTTCTTCAACGCAAGGGATGAAGTGGACTATAAGTTGTGGGATGCAGTCGCGTGTTCTAACCGCCTATCCCAAAGGGAAACACTTGTCTACATGAGGATTTGTTGGACCACTGCCATCATTCGCAGGGGATGCACCTGAATGGAGGGTGGCCAGATGTTGTGTCTCGAATCTTTTTGGTTACAATGGCCAAGGGTGATCATTGCCTCGACATCATTTCTCAGATTCCAGATCTTTTTGGTTGCTACTCACCAAAGCGGTGGAAGGATCGCTATAAATACTGCTCTTTGCTTCGGGAGAAGGGTTCCGAGTTCCAGTTTCCATAGGTCCAAGGTTCCAATATTTTAGGTTACAAGTTTGGTGATCATATGCTTTTTCCAGTATTAGAATCATAGGATTTTTGGAGAGACCATGCCTTTATATTGTTTAAATTATCAAAAGACTTATAGACTATGCCACTGTTCGGCCTCTCTGTTTCTTATGCTATTGATAAACTCTATGTTGTGCCATTATTGTCTGAATGGTTTATTTTCCATACTTCTATAATTTGAATGCGAGTTTGTTGGTTTAGATCATGTCTTTTGACTCTTCTTTTCAGTAAATGGGTATGATTATTATTTTATGTCACTGAATGAGTTGTTCATGCTGTAATCCTTAATTTTTATTATTCTAGGATATGGTAAATTGCTAAGTAGACCCTTAGACTATATCCAAAAGATAGGTTTATCATGCCTTTCATATAAATTCTGGTGTATCACCTTAGTTAGATTCTTTATTTGATATCCTCTTATGTTTCCCATTCCAAAAACCCATTCACAAAAGAAGTCAGCTTCTTTAAAAATCTGGAGGTCACTCATTTTAGCGCAATAATTCCCCCATAAACTGAGTTTCCCACAAAGGGTTGTTACCTTTCCAATTTTTGGCATCAATAGTATGTACAAGACCAGATATTGCACATGTCCTAGGAGTTGTTAGCAGGTATATGAGTAATCCCGACATGGAGCATTGGAATGCAGTAAAATGGATTCTCAGGTATTTTAGAGGTACATCCAATAATTGTTTATGTTTTGGGGGATCTAATACTGATTTAAAAGGCTATGTTGACTTAGATTTGGCAGGGGATATTGATACTAGGTGGAGTACCACAAGTTATGTATTTATAGTTGGTGGGACATGAGTGAGTTATATTTCTTGTTTGTAAAAGGTATTTGTTTTATCTACCACGAAGGTAGAGTATGTTCTTGAAATCGAAGCAACAAAGGAGATGATATGGCTGCAATTTTTCATGGATGAATTGGGAAAACAACAGACTGGAAATTACTTGTTTACAAACAGCAAGAGTGTTATACATCTTGCAAAGAATTATGCCTTGCACTCTAAAACCAAACACATATAGTTGAGATATCATTTAATTTGGTTGGTGTTGGAGGATGGACAAGTACACCTAGAAAAGATACACATAGATGACAATCCAACAACTATGTTTACGAAGGTAGTGACAAGGGAGAAACTGAGCTCCTCTTCAACTTTGATTGGTCTTCAAGGTTAACAATAAAATAGAGTAGCAGGGTCCAAGGTACTTATTTCTAGTGAGCTACAGAGGCAAGGGTGTTATGATCAATCTCCAAGTTGAAGATAGTTGTGTTATGGAGACCAATCAGACTCAGATGCTAAAAATATTTTCCATTATTTTATTAAATAATTGTTGCACTCTTGTATAAATAGTTAAAAATAATTATAACCACCCAAAAAGAAAGGAATTATTGGTTGCATGAAACACTACATGCATGGGAAGGTGTTTTTCACATGTTTTTTGGGTTATTTATGGTTGTTGGGCATGAGAAATGGTAGTAGAAAGTTGTAGACTAGTGACTAGAAAAATGCAAGAGAAGCTGCAAGTACCCACAACAAAGGTTGTGTAAAAATTAGTAGTGGAAAAATGTGAAAAAATGTTGTTGCAAGTTGCTTCATATCTTTGCATGTCATTGTAAAGGTTAGTTTTTGGGAGATTAATATAATTTGGACCCTTTTTTGGTGGATGTAGCCCAAATTTGGGTGAACCACATTAAATCTATGTGTTGTCTTCTTGTTGTCCATTTTTCTGGGCTTTATAAATATGTTGTGTTTTCATTTTTTTTGCATTTATTTGATAAGTTATTTCCTGTAATCTCTAACAAAATCAACATCCCACACTATCTTTAAAAGCCACTAACTTGAAGCCACTATTACATTGTTTTGGAACTCTAAACGGTTAACTGATAAGCATAGTGACCCTTCTATCACTTCAATCTTTTTGCATGTTGAACATAAATCCCAAAAACTCTAGAATAATATTGAATAGGCATAGACATACTCTCCTTTCAAACTATAGAGCCAAACTCATATCCAGAAGGGAATACAAAACATGATTATATTTCTAGAAAAATATCTCTACCCTAAGTAATTGACCTCAAACGTTCCAAATCAAACTTCCAGATTACCTCTATCAACATGAATGGATGAATGCATGATATTGCAAGAATACTACAGTCAATATTCTTTATTGTACTCAAAATACATTGATATGATAGTACAATTCTCACAGACTTGCTAAGTTACTCCTTTGATATTCAAGTACTATTACATTTAATTCTCACTACTCAACAAGCATTACTCCTTAGAAATTACTCCTTTGACATTAATGACAACCTATGTTCAACAATCTCACCATTTTTCATTGATGGAAAATAGAAAAATGTTGGCCACACAAAGATAAATCTAATGTGTTGGGATCAAGACACCACATCACTTGAATTATTTCTCCCCTTAGATAATTTAGCATTGAGAACTATTTCTCCCCCTTTTACATCAATGACAAAGGTCAACTTCTTTTTGCACAATTCAAAAAAATTATTTCCGAATAGACTCCCCCTGAGTTCATACTGTACTGCTTCTAAAACACTTTGCATGGCCACCAAGCCTTCTTGTGGTAGGGAGTTAACACTCCCCCTCAACCTGTAATTTCCTCTAGATTCAAGAGGAAGGAGAAACAACTCCTAACTTCTACCTAAGATACTCAAAAGTATCCTTAGGAAGTATGAAATTTTCTGCTACTTGCTCCTTTGTATCACCACACTCCAAATTCACTTCTTTGTCTTTGACCTTGTCTCTCAGAAAGTGATATTTAATTACAATATGATTTCTCCTTCTGTGCATTACTGAATTCTTTAAAAAATTATAGCACTAGTATTATCACAAAGAATGGAAATGGGCTCATCAAACTCTATCTTCATCTCCTTCAAATTTTGCTTCATCGACAATATCTAAATGCAAAATGAAGTTGTTGCAATGTACTCTACCTCTATTGTAGATAATGATACTAAATCCTTCTTTTTTCTTATCCATGATACAAGACTGTCACCAAGAAAGAAATTTCCACTACTTGTACTCTTCTGGTCATCTATGTTTCTTTCCCAATCTACATTTGTGTATGGAGTTAGAGTGAAATTTTTACTTTTAGGTTACCACAAACCAAAATCCATTGTAACCTTCAAATATCTCAATATTCTCTTTACTACCTTGACCTGAGTTTCGTTAGGCATTTCCTAAAATATAGCTACCATCCTGACTACCTGCATTATATTTGGTCTAGATATAGTCACATACAACAAACTACCAATCATGGATCTATACAAAGTTTGGTCTGCCCAAGCAGATTCATCATCTTTACTTAGTTCACACCTAGTAACCATAGATGTACTCACAGGTTTGCATTCTTCCATCTTAAAATTTCTCAACATTTCCTTTATGTACTTGTTCTAAGAAATTAATATTCCTTTGTTTAATTGAGAAATCTATA
>VDFB02243061.1:0-30280 GCA_007258455.2 Sequoia sempervirens | reverse complement strand
GGTTTCCTAATTTTGAGGAGGTCATTGCCCTGAGATGATAGTTTTAATGGCGATTCCCTTCCTGGTTTTCAGAGGGCTTCGCAGTGGTATGTTCGTCTCAGCATTCAGAGTACTTTTTGGAATTTACTATTTTTAGTAAATTCTATTTTTGGCAGCTTCCAGTTGAGCTCAGGTTGGTTGACTTCTGGTTTCAGATTTGATCAGTTGACTTCATCAGTTTTGGCTTCAGGGCACTCTCGGAGAAATAAGTTAAGTCATTCAGATTAAAGCCACGTTTTAATTATTATATTTTAACGTTGACCTTGGCCTAGAGTTAATGACTTAATGATGTGTTTAAAAAGTGGTCATTGAGGGTGGCGCCCTCATTAAAAGAATATTATAATTATTGCAAAGTCAAAGCCGGGATTATGATGGGCGCATTTATCAAAGTTTGATGTTTTAATTAAAATATCATTTATTAAGTCTTGAAGGAGAAAGTGCGTCCAATCTTGAGGAGAATGAGTTTGACCTAAAAGCAGATTTTAGGGTTTTGCAAAGTCAATTGAAAAGTTATAAAGAGGAGTCTTGGTGCATCATTTGGATCATCTTGGAAAATACACCGTTATGCTGCCGGATTGATTCTGGATTGCTTCGAGGGATGAAGACCTCCTAGTTTGGGCATCTCTTCTCGTTTGTAAGACAACGACTAGTGATGATTATTAGTCTAGTGTGAGTATTTTGGAGTTCATGCATTGTAACCAGCATTTGTCCATCTAGGGTCAGATTTGGCATATTGAGATTTCTGTTTTCAGTATTTTAGCTTTAGCAGATTTGTGTATTCACTCATAAATCAAAAAAGACAAAACATATCATTGTGGGTATTGTTTATTTCTCTTCCTTTGGTCTAGGCGCCATTGTGTGTTAAATTGTAGAATTTTCATTGGTGTATCTGAATTTTAAAGCAAAGTCGACCCTGTCAGCTGGGCCGTACCATTCACAAGATCTTGGGATTTGTGCATTTACTATAAGTGGCATTTCAAGTCTGTTTTGTGCTTCTAGTTTGAGCGCCTCCTTGTTAAAGGTGTTTTGCCTTCAGTATCTAGTCATTTGAATCAGTTTCTAGGGAGATCTGATCTATTTTATAAATCTGTGTTGCTGGTTTTATGAAGAAAAATACAGTACTGTTATAACAGCATACAGGGATCTGCACTTTCGTTCTTGGATGGTCGTTAGGAACTCTTAAAGTCTTCGCGGAGACATCATTGAAGATTGCACAGGCTGAAAGAGGTTGGATCTGTTTCTATTCATGCAAGTTTAAGCTTTATTCTTGGCAATCATTGAATGCTTCAATATTATTGCAATATTCTCAAAGGCTAATTTGTAACTGGTAGCAAGTAGTCATCTTTCAAATTGTATGCTGGCAGTAGTACTGTCGGTCCTTAGATTCTTGCTCAGTCAGATTGTAATGTTCTTCTCTCTTTCAGCATTTTGATATTGTATGAAATCCATCTCCGCCCTATGGTCGCTACTATCCCATTCTGGGTTAGAAAGCACATTCTGGGTGTTGAGTAGTTTCATTATTCAGTATTTCATTTCAAGCTTTGCTTTCTGTAATCACTCCGTCATATGGTCGCCCCTCACTCCGCCTTGGATTGGGTAGCACATACTTGACGTTGAGTTCCCTTCTGTATCTTGAGTTTACTTTCTTGCACGTTTCGGTTTATCCATCTAACCTTAACGGGTGCACTTGCTTGAATGTCAACTGCTAATCTAAAAGTTTTAATTTGTCTCAGATATTTCATTTTCTCAAACATTCTTTGAAGGAAAAGCCACAATAAAAGGGTTAGAAGTTGTGGCAACTGAGGAGAGAATTGCAAAAGTTTCAGGGTTGCCTAGTGATGGAAAATATTACCCTACCTCTAGGGATGCCAGGTTGGCTAGAGCAGAATTTACAGTAAATGGAAACCCGCCAATTAGCATTGACAAGCAAGGCACAAAAAGAATATCTATGCCTAAACCATGGGAGCAGGCAGTTGTCTACATTATAAGATATATCACCTATGAGGGACGTTTGTCAAACCTGCATTCGGTACATTTCAAGCTCTTGAGCCACATGAGGCACGAAAGGAGGATGAATGTGCCCAATGTTCTATATAGTCTTCTCTCCATCATGGAATCTGAGACACAAAAAGGTAGGGACAACTCTATCTCCCACCATTGCTTGATAAAATTATTGGTTAAGAGATCTTTGCATAGTGTATCTGAGATGTCCTAGGAAGAATTTTTAAATGTTGATCAATTTAGACCTGAGGAACTGTAACTTAGGATTTTACCCCAACCCCATAGGGTTAGCAGAAGATTAAGCATAGCTGAAGCCACTCCTGGTGCTTCAACTTCTGGTGCTAGTTCTAGTATGAATCCTCCTATAGCAGCAAAAGAAGCCATAAACATTAGTTCCTCTGAAACAAAGCATTTGGAAAAAGCAAGCTCTTCATCTGATTCTGATGATGATGTCACCTTGTAAACCCTAATAAGAACCAAGGCACAAAAGAAAGAGGATAAAATAAGAAAAGAAAAAGAAAAAGCCCAAACACAGCCTATAGAGAAAAAGGTGTCAAGTGCTAGGAAGAGAAAGGCTAACCTTATTCATCCTGAAGCTAAAGGAAAACGTAAGAGCACCCCTAGGAATTCAAAACCAGCTAGGCCAGCTTTTTGTATGCCTTCACAAGGAAGCCCTGGGCATGGTGAGACACCACATGGGGACATTGAAGCTCCAATGAAACAAGAGCATGTTGAAGAAAAAGAAGAGGATATATTTGAGAGATTAGCAAAAATAACACTGGCAGACCTTGCTAATATCACAGAGGAGTTTGAGGATGATCAAGAGTTCCTGCAGCAAAACTAAGAACAAGAGTAGGAGTTCTTGTAGCCATAACAAGGAGGATAGCAAGAGCCAGAGCAAAACTAGGAACAGGAACAAGAGGTCCTACAACAAGAAGGGGGTGAAGAAATAGTTCCCCAGCAGCCATAGACAATTGGAAAAACTGAGTTCATGCAGATAGTACCATATGGCGAGCAGCCATCAACAAAAACATTGGTAGGAATTCATAACCCTCCTAATTTTATAGTTCATGCAGCAATTTTAAATTTATGGAAAGAAATATAAAGGAGGGAGGAAGAATGGAAATAGGAGAGGAAGATACTGAAAAAGGAAATCCAAGAGAGGGATGACATTATTGAGGAGAAAAATGAGGAGATTGCTACTTTGAAGAAGAAAGTAGATAACATTGTGATACTGGTGCCACAAATTCTAAAATGTAGAGATCCTCCAAGAGTTTATGCCCTGCACTTGAAAGAGAAATATCTCTCTTTCAAGTTGTCAAAAATTGTTTTAGATTTAAACCCCTCCATTGAAACTCCTACCAAATTCTTCAATACCTACAGGATTGCTTCCCTTGAGATGAAAAATTTGTTATGTGAATTCTATTTTCACAATTATGTTGTCATGCAGGATCATGAGTGGAACCCATTGCTATATGTTGGGGATATTCAGTTAAGAGCATTTATGTCTTGGGTAAAAAATGAGATTAATTGGAGTGAGCAGAACAATGCTTATAAGAAAATTGAATCTAACTTCCCCTTAGCCAACAGGGTTGAGTCAAGCCACCCAAGGGATATTCGTACAGAATGGCTCAGGATCTTCTCACACCAAGCTATGCTAACAAAATCATGCCCTGGATTGAAGTTGTCTACACTGAATATGAGGTCAAAGTAGCAACAAAAGAGGAGCTTGTAAGAGGATACTTGGCCCAATGATGGAATAGTTTAATAAATGAGCTAAAACAAGTCAAGCCCCATTTTATTCACAATTATGTTGTAGCATTGAAGCAAATTGACAGGTATATCTAGATTGGTAGAACAAAGGGGAGATTTTGGCTTCCCTTGACTTTCCAACCACCCAATATCATGTGGTCAGTACCAAACTATAGATTCTACCAATATGATATTGCTACAGAAAGAAAAAGATGGAACAAATTTGACATATTGGAAGGATTTTATTGGGATCCAGACTCATGCTCTATTGAGACAGATGTTGGCCAGCTTGCAGTTGCAAACTTCAGAGCTTTGACCAAACAAAAGAACAACCCTTCCACTGCTAGAGGACCAACAAGATGTTAGGTTGGGGGGAATGATGAGCCTAGTTTTTGGTCAAATTTTGGGTAGAATCTATAGTCCATTTGTTGGAAATTTCATGAACTTTAGTAGTTGAGTGTTAATATTTGCATAATGTTTCCCTCAAACCATTGACATTGGGTTTAATCCTATCTTTGTGAAGTTTTAATGACATTGGCATATTATGTGGATTATCTATATTGATTTTGTGTATGGTTGATGAATGTTCTTTAAGGTGATTATAGATGTGCAATTATTATGCATACTGACATTGTTATGCAGGACACAATTTGTGGATGTTAAGTTGAGAAAAGAAACTGACAGATGGTTGTGCAGGGGAATCATTCAAAGGAGTCAACTGAAGGACGACGACACTGGATTTCCCACGACAGTCAATTGTAACCGCCTTGTATTCATGGCATTGGGAAATCACGAGCATTACTGTAGCGCTGAGTCCATGTTTGGGCATGCATGTTTGACTGGATTCCTTGCAGACGCAACCACTCTACCACTCTTTTCCTCATTTTCCCTAAATGGCATCCTCTCAGTTAATGGGAGTTGACCGACCTGTTTAGCTAGTAGAATAAATAAGGATTTGAATCTTCTTCTAGGGGGTTCTTAGTTCTTGATTGTTGTTGTTACATGATATCAATGATGTATTAAGCATTCTCCACTTTTTTAGTATAGCCATGTTGCTACTCTGCTTACACATTTTTCAATGAATGAGATAATATTTTGAGTTTAAGCATTTGATTTTGTATTAGTCTTAGTGGATACTCATCCAAGGGGGCCCACTTGGTGAGTAATTCATTCTTTAGAGTAATTAGTTTAGTTATTATTTCCTATTTTGTACTTAGTTCAAAATATGGCATCGACTGTTCTTGTAGCCATTAAAATTCTATTGTGTCTGTTCTTGAAGCCAAAGCAGACAAAGTAGTTTCCTGTCTGTTTGCCCAAATCTTTATTCTTGCGATGCACTTCAGCTTAGCATAGTTGTTAATTAATGCTCAGTCTTGCTTTATTTATTACCAAGCAGTTTACTTTCCAGTATCATGTTTCTCTTAGTTGTAGTATAGACGTGGCTACTCTGAGTTCCTAGTGCACATACTGTGCTAACCCATTTCAATTTTACATCCCTAGGTTGACAAGTTAAATGCACCTTCATGATGATTGAGATAGCTATTCAGGTTAGATGCCCAATCTCTGAATCATCGTTGTAAAGGCCTAGTTATTGAATCATTATAGGAGGCTGACATGAAGGTTATGGAGGCTTACCAATGAGTACCTTCACCCTACAAAATAGTTTAAATGACTTTGAGGGATAGAAATAATTGAAGTAAATCCCCTTTATGATAGCAACGTGTAGTTGCAAATAATATAGGAATTTGGATTTAGTAAGAATATTATGAATCTATGAGTATGCTTTATTGGAATAGAACTAATTGTTAGCTTAAATTAGAAACTTAGTCAGAGTAGAAAGTCAATATTATGTGAATCAAAATCAACTATAGAGGTAGCCAAGAGGTTGGATAACCCTTAATAGACCTGATTCAGTACAAGGTTAAAATATTGTAATGATAATTGGAATCAAGAGTGGAAGTTGATATCTTAGAACAAGGAGTAGAGACCATAATGGTCAAAAAAAGTAGCAACCTATGAAGAATGAAAGACAACATGATTCCAAAAACTGGAATAGGTAAAGAGATTCTAATTGAAATAGGGAAAAGAAACCAAACAACCTTAGAGTGCCTAAAGATATGAGAAAATGAAATTACCAAGAACTTGGACAAAATTACTTTGAAAGATGATTACAAGGTAAAAGCTTGGAAATAAAATAAAATAAAATTGGACAAAGGGCTTAGTTAGAGTATAGTTTGGCTGAAGTGTAGATTGAACTTATCAACTTGTCAACAAAAGTAAACTTATATTTAGATGTTCCAAAATAAATTGGATATGGAGGGAGACTATGTGTCAAATAAAAAGAATAATTGGGAAACAACTCGCAAAGGTTAAAACACAAATGACATAGGGATCCTTAGGAAAGCTTGCTAACACGTCAACAAATGGGGCTTTGCATGTTCAATATATTCTTCTACTATGGTTAAAAGGCTATCTAAATACATGGAAGAGAGAATAGGAATGAAATACTAGACTACCTCTTAACTTGTACAGTTGTTGATTATTCATTAGATCTCATTATTGGGGATCCAACTGTTGATTCTGAGAGATTAGAAGGTGGTGATGATTCCAATTTTGGAAATGAAAAATTATATTCAAGGCATACCATGGAGGGTAAGAAAGGCAAGTAATAGAAAATCAACTCTCAAAGGCCAACAACAATGAATGATAAATCAATTCAATTTGGAGAAAGCAGATGAATGTCAGGAGTTAAACTTTAAGTTGATCTAAAGACTTGGAAACACTAAGGGGGAAGAGGGAGAGTAGATGTACTTAGATAAGTACCCTTTTCAATGAGGTCTAATGTGGTATCTCTTGTAAGAGAGAAATTTTAACCAAAGTATTGAACTCAATGACCACAACAAGGTTGGTAAAGATAAAAGATTAAAGTATTGGTATTACTAGAGAGAGGTAGTAGAAAGTTCAAGGCTTATGACCAATGAGAAAGAAATATTTACAAAACACATCCTTTACATATTTATTTCAGAAGATCAAATTGTTATTATCATTGATATTTTGGAGAGAGATAGACATTATGCTTGATCATGAAAGGAAAGATTATCAACTATGAAATAAGGTAGGGAAGACTTATGTACTCATAATTGTGAGTTATAGAGAAAACGTTCATGCTTGGAAACTAGGTATGTAATAATTGTTGATTTTGGAAGATAATATCAACCAATATGATGTAATGAGGATTGATACTTGACTAATAAAAAAAGCTCAACAGAAGAAATAGATTGAGCTGAAAAATGAATTACAACTTTTGGAATTCTTAGAAGGTGAAAGAAAATCCAAGTTATGGATGTCCTAAGTGGAAGGAGTTATATCTATACAATAATATTCAATCATTATATTTCAAGAATCGAATGCAGTATAAGTCCATGGAAGAGGTTTACACTTAGTCGAGATGGACTATTATGAATAAGAGAAAAAACCTATGTACCAAATTTTGGGGAATTGAGAAATGAAATAAGGTAAATTGATGTCATAATTAGGACACATAGTAATGGAAATTTTTATTTTATTTTTTTACAAAAGGGAAACCACTGTAATATCAAAGGGGACAGAGTAAGATGCTGCAAGTTATGTAGCAAGTTTTTGTCTAGTATTCCAAGGATGAAGACTAGATGTCATCATCGATGGGACATGTATACTCTTGAGAAATCCCAGTGAGGAATTGTTAGGTCATTAGAGCAGTTTGATCTCTCTATGTCAATGGAAGTGACATAATCTTATGGTGGATAAACTCACCATGGTAACTAGTTTTGATTAGGAAATTTAATTTATAGAATAACAATCTTAAAAAACTTATGGTGTGAGGCAGTTGCTTAATGTTTCTAAGAAGGATATCTTAGAATGGGACACACAAGTAACATTAAGGTTTTGTGTAAACCATGATTGTCTTATGAAAAATTCAATCAAATGAAAGCTTAATGTATTACTTTAAGTTAGCTAAATAGGAAAAAGGGATAAATGAAAATCTTGGAGGATTTGTGGAGTACTTTACAATAAACTTCTATCTATGTAATTTGATCAAATTACGGAAGAGGGGGTTAAATTCCTAAAAATCTGGGAGAAGCTAGGGAATAGGATTAACCTTAGACCAAAAAGGTTGTCAAAATGGAATAAGAGATCGAAATGATCAAGGGAAACTTTTTTGAAGAAAAGCATGAGTCACGAAGTAGCATTACTTGCAAGTGTCTAAGAGTAGTATTATGCTCAAAATGGACAATGGTAAAGGGAAATACTATTTTGCCTAAGATAAACGATTATGTTAGTGATGGACGGTCTCAGATTTTGAGTTATCCAATGGTGTAAATACCAAAGAGAAGGGTGGGATCCATGGTGTAGTGCGTAATATACCTACATTCCTTTTCTATTTGGGTTACACTAAGGATAATTGTATTAGCCAATGAGAACATGTTTTCCCAATCACTGTGGTATAGGTGTCATATAGGATATAGTTACTAATGTACTTATAATGTACATATGAGATAGTATAATTATGATGTATAACTCTCTGGAAAGAAAGTTTTTTTGAGCACACAAATTCTCCCTGTACATTAGCACAGTCACTCAGTGTAAGGTCTGGTAAGGATGAGATTGAAAAGGGTTGTGCTATGAGGGAAGATTAATGGAAATATACTTATTTCCTGCATGATTTGAAAAATGGAAAGTAAAATCTTATTTGACTTAATCTATATGTTTAAGTGCTTTAAATCATTAGGGACGATGATTCACAAGGGGGGAAGTATGTTACACCCCGTCTCTTAGTTACCAAGTTACTTTTACCTTCATGAGTAAATAGGATGATAAATATTAGTCGTGACCTTAATGTGTTTAAAAGGGTGAATGAAATACTGAATATGTGTTATGATTTTATTGATTTTGAAGGAATGATTATGTTTTATATATTGATGGCAATTATGATGAATGTATATGAATTGTAATATGAATAAGTTAATGCTTTGATGATGCAAATATATATCTGAATGACTAACTACCTTTGTGTTGTACTAAGTTGAATGCAAGAATAGGTTTGAGCCTCCAAAAGAGAGGGGAAGTATCACTCAAGAGAGCAGCTTGGTCTAGTAATATTTGATGAGCCTAACTAGGTATGTACACACATTCACACCCTAGTTGGTCTAGTCGAGTTAGTTTGTGAAATCGGGTAGGTAACCTTCGATTATAGTTTGGGGAATGTTTTGTATTGGTTTGTGTTAGTCTTTGAATGTTCTCATTTAAGGATATATAATTGATTCTTTGTGATACATATAAGTTCTCTTCTTTTATTCATATTTATTTAGTAATTGATAAGTCTATATATACATAGAATGTATATATATATGTGTTTGTGTATGTGAAAGCAATAACTAGTATGTGTGAACATATACATGTGTGAGTATACTAAGTAGTAGTAGTACGTATGCTCATACATGAATACATCATACACATAAGGGTATCAATTGGAAAAATGAGATATATATATATATATACCTATACATTTTGTGTATATATGCACCAATCATGTTGCAAGTATGAAGGCGTCATCATTGATGTCAACAAGCATGTTTTGTCATTGATGATAGTTATGCAGTGGTTGAGAAGATATTTTTATTTTGATTAGTTGCATTACGTTGTCATCAATTAAGTTACTAATGTTAACCTCTAGTGTTGCTTTGATAATCTTCTATTTATGGTTCAAATGTCAAGGATACTGTTAAAATTGATAAAATAAGGAAAATAGTGTGTTACAGAGGTGTTCTAGTTTTTGCTTTGCATTTCTTCTGGGTTCAAGATCTACTTGTGTGGTTTGGATATGTTGGTTAGAGGTTTTTAGAGTTTCTATATACAGAATTTTGGCTTATAGAGTAATGATCAGAGGAAGATATATTCACTAGTGAGTGAACTGGTTTTGCAGTGTTGCTTATAGAGGTGTCTAGGAGAAATGTATTTGCTCTGCATTTCTTTGCACTTGTTCTTTAGGTCTTGTGATTTTGAAGGTATGTTGATGATGTTTTTCTCTTTCCTGTGTCAAGAAGATTTGTGGTTTGGTACTCTAAAAGTTGGATTGCAGAGTTGTAGTGTTTGGTAGTGTGGTATGAATGTACAAGTTGTGTATGTTTTGAAGGTGCGAGTTGTTGTGAAGGAGTTTAATGGATTTTAGAAGGATTGAGGAATCTTTTAGATCATGATGAAGCATAGTATGTGGTTTGCAAGTCATCCTTGGTTTTGAGAAAGCATGTAATTCAAATTTAAATGGTGTTTGCACGGGTAATGATTGACCTTGTGTTTACACTACATTCAAAGATGTTTAAGTATTAATGAAGGCATAGTGTAGCATGTGAGAGTTGATTTGGGTCCTAGCTAAGTTTTGTTTTGGTCCACTTTTCGTTCCTATCCACTGCGAGAAATTTTAGTGCTGACCTAATTTAAATTTGTGAAGTGCAAGAAGAGTGTAGTCGACTTGAAGATGTTTTTCAAGTTGCAAATGGTATAAATGCAAGGTGAATTGATGTGATATGAGGTGTGGAATAGAGTTGTGGGTTGTGATGTAAAATTAAGTGCAAAAGTGTGAAATTTAGTGCAAGCTATAATGCAAGATTGTTGAATGTAGTGAGCTGAGGTATCTTGATCTCCTGAAGACTGTTAGTGTTTATTTGAGTTGTTATGGTGGAATCTCTATTGCATTGAGATAGTGTTCTCTATGTAACATCTTATCTTCTTTCTTCTTTCTATTTCGGTAGTGAGCCTAGGCTGCGAACCTTTCTGGGCAGTGTATCCTATTCTAGCAGTGAGCCTCTTTGTACTAGTTTTGCAATTACTTATATTGTAAGCTAATCCTCATTGTGGTTTCTCCTCATTGGGTTTTCCACGTAAATCTAGTGTTCTCTTGTGTTTGGTGTTGGTTTGTTTCAATTTCTATTATTTGCTTTTCATGTTTAAACATTATAACAGATTAAGTTTTTAATGGATGGATGTGGATCTAATTATTGTTGAAGGTTTTAATGTTTTAAGTTGGTACAACTGATTCACCCCCCTCTCAGTTGTCTTGTCATTCAACAAATCGATCGATCAAATGCGATTATTATGGATAATGGAATAATGATATATGTATAGGTATAATTATAGTTGTTAGTATGTATATGTATGTGATCAATAAATAATTATTAATTAATATACATACATACATACATATATATATGTGCATATGTATATATAACAATGGATGTTATATTCTATATATTAATAATATATATATATATATATAGATCATATAAATATTATACATATATATATATATATAAAGGTTATAATATATATTATTATAGTTGTATTATATTCAAAAGTATTTTAAAATAGCTACAAGAAAACATAGCATGGGCTATATTAAGCCATTCATTGTAATTAAGAGAGAATGCAACACATTTAAAAATGATAATGATATTAAGGAAAAGGGAAGAACATCCTTTGTAAACAACACTTTGTAAAGTAAGTTTTTGGGATATATTCAAAGCACACGAGGTAATAGAGGCATAGGAAATGAATGCTATGGCGAATGAAGTCAATACATTCAACGCATAAATGAAGGCTATGTGATTGAAAATATTGGATCAATTTAAATAGGGATCAACACATATTAATAAGACATTAAATCGAAAAGCTGTAAAAGAAAAACAGAATGTGCAAAACCATGACAACAGCTTCTCGAAACCGTCTTATCTTCCTCTATCTTCAGCATTTTGTTGTTTTCCAGATAGCTCTTAGATCAACAGATCAGGCTCAACAAAATGACAGCTAAATAACGAGATTTAAAATGCAAACTATGCTTAAATGCAAAAAGCTATGCTAAAATGAAAGATATTGCTATGATATTAAAACTAATATGCATGCAAATGTTGGTTGCGTGTATGCGTAATGTATGCATGCGTAAATGAGTATACGAAGTGTAACCAAAGCTTGGATTTTTGCCAGAATTTATAGAGTTTTCAAACAGGTTTGATTGGCTGAATTGATCAATGGTCTGGATTAAGCTTGTTTCGAACGGACGGCGGGAGATCTCCGAAAGTGGAAGAGAAGGATGGAAGGTTTCCCTTTTCTTTGGTTTTCGTCATTGAGTGTCGAAGGGAAACTTCTATTTCAAAGAGTGAGATGCAAATTTGGAAGGGTGATTTAGCATGAGTTAGAAATTAAATAAATTAAATTTATTTAATTTGGAAGTGGAGATGAAAATGGAAACCCACATAATTAAATAACTCATATTTAATTATGTTTATAAATGAAATTAGGGTGAGGTGGAAAATATTAAACAAAATATTAAATATTTTAAATTCGAATATGGGATGGAGAATATTCCATTATTCAAATATTCAAAAAAAATATTTAAACTTTAGAATAAAATGATAATTAAATATAAATAAACTATACAAATTTATTTAATTTAATTAAGCGAAAGATAGAAGGTGAGATGAAGAAGATATTCCATTATTTAAATATTCAAAATATTTAAACTTTAGAATAGAATGATAATTAAATATAAATAAATTATAAAAATTTATTTAATCTATTAAGTGTGAGGGTAAATGTTAGTAATTAAATAAAATTATTTATTTAATTTTAAGGTAGAAGAATTTAGAAGATGAACGATATAAATAAATAATTAAATTTATTTATATGTAGATGACATTAGAGGAATTAATTAAATAAATCATATTTAATTAATTAACAAGCTTAATCATGACCATTTTTAGATGTATACATTTTGCCCCTCTTTGAAGTGATGTGTAAAACACATTGCTTCAAAGAAAATAAGATTTTGCCCCTGACGTGCTTTCGATATTTCTGCTGATGATGCCCCCTCGAGAGGTAAATCACAGATGAGAGACAAAGTGGTTTAGCTCACGACAGATGAAAAAGAAATGTCCCATAAAGTCAATTTTTACCCATGTTTGACCTTTAAAAGGTAAAAAGGTTGAAAAAGACAAGTTATTTGCACTTTTAACTTTGGTGAAAACTATAGCTGTGAGAGTGATATCGCGACATGGAGATTTCATATCATCGCCATCGATTCGAGAGATCATGCAGATATCAAAGGCCAGCTGTGTATGGACCACCGATGAGTCGATCTATCCTCTTATGCTTTCAAATTTTTTTCGTTTGGATCAAAATTTTCATGTTTTTTCGCGGATTTAGTTTTTGAAATTACGTTTGCACGCATATAGAAAAGTTTAGGCGCTTTCAAAAAAATAGGCACGCATAGGGTAGAAACAAATGCACATAGGGCATAGATTTTAAATGTTGTAGGGAAAACCAGTTTAGCGCATCCCATAGAAACTAGCGCACATATAGGGCAGGTTTGAAAATTTTAGGGGTAGAGCGCATATAGGTAAAATAGACACAGAGTGGAAAGGTGGAAGAGAAATGGTGGAATGGAAACATGGAAATGGAATGGAAGGAACATATGGAAGGAAAATGGACATGGTTGGATGGAATGGATGGAATAATGGAATATGGAGATGGAATGGAATGGATTGATTGATAACTTTGCTTCCTAGGGTAGAAAATAAAGAGTAAATGATTGATATGATGTCTGATAAATTTGTTTTCTGTGATAGAAAACAAATAGTAAGTGATGGTAGAGCAGATTTGATTTGATATCCAGCTTAATAGATTTGATTTGATTTGATTGATAGGACTGATTGTGTGATAGGGGTCGTTGATTTGATGCATTGATATGAATCATTTATATGGGTCTGATATAGTTCACTAATATAGGTCACTAATAGATATGAGTCTAATTTGATGTTGTTTGAATATTTGATATGATTCTGATGGATGATCCTTGTGATGAAAAATAGGAGGTTTTCAAAAACCTCCAGATTAGAGAGCGACATTCAGCAGGATGGGATAGGATCCCTGAGTTGACACCTGCTGACCGAGCATTAATTGATACTTGCAGTTTGAGACCCTTATTGGCGATGCCGCCCATTAGGGTCAACAAAGGATTGTTGACAGCACTTGCAAAGCGATGGCATTTGGAGCACAACACCTTTCACATGTCGACTGGTGAGGTGACAGTGACTCCTGAGGACGTGTACAGGATCCTAGGTATTCCAGTTGTTGGAGCCCTTGTGTATTACGATCACAAGGAGCTTGGGGGTATGGATGCTTTGAGGACAGTATACGGAGATGTGCACATAGCCGAGTACTAGGTACCATGGGCTGATTTTGGCAGATATCCCACCTTGCCGACAATTTTGGGTGCATTTATCGGAGGTCTCCTTTGTCCGGATCGCCAGGCAAAGGGATTATCAGTAGGTTGGGGCAGGATTTTGGAGCAGATGTTGCTACAGCTAAGGAGATATGCATGGGGGAGCTGCATGTTAGCTCATCTCTATCACGATTTGCACCAGGTGGTCTACAGAGGATCGTCCAGTTTATCTTGTGGGGTTACATTGCTACATATCTGGGCGTGGGAGCATTTCGCTGTGACGAAGCCAGCATGCCCCAGAGTGAAGCCACTAGGCAGACCGTATATCTATATGTATGCTATGTTCCTTACCCAATCCAAGCTGGGCAAGGTAGATTATTGGAGACAACTGTTGGATGACATAGATACGGTCATATGGCGACCATATCTGGATTGTGAGCCATGGGCTACTAATGATATAGAGATGCTCTATATATGTATTATGCAGTTCCTGATAGGGAGGACTCCCTTCATTTTGGAGAGATTTTTGGCATTGCGGGTGTAGAGGCAATTCAGATTTATGCAGGGGATGCCGCAGGGGGTTGCACACTACGCCCGAAGCAGAGATGAGGCCGGATGGGGACCGTGTATTTCTTATTAGGCCGCATATACAGATTTCATGGCATTAGCACCTGAGGCATGGGTAGACAGATGAGACATTGTGGATGTTGGGATGTCCGATGAGTATGCTGCCTATTTCCACACGCATCTGTTTCCATGATTTACTAGCCTGGATAAGCCAGCACCTATTTTGGTAGTACCATAGCCTGGGGCAGGTGGATAGGAGGATGTGGCCGGCGATGAGCAGGGAGCAGTTGGAGGAGAGGAGGTGGAGATCGAAGAGGAAGAGGGCTCAGATGATGATGATGATGGAGATGATGGCGGGGCGGGAGGACATGTACTGGGGAGATCGGGGCGGGATATCCTGAGGGGTGTGCAGATTATGCGACGGCCGAGGACAGGGATAGGGAGACGGACAGTGATCTGGATGGCATCCTCCTCACAGCAGGGACAGATAGCCACACTGCAGGCTCAGGTGCAGACATTGCAGGGGCAGTAGGGTCAACTACAGAGTCAGTTGTCGCAAGCGTAGGCTTTTATTGTGCAGCTACAGGCACAGCTCACACAGGCATAGCTACAGGCACAGGCACTTGCACAGGCACCTACCTCAGACCCACAGTTAGCCTAGGTGATCACAGAGAGGGATGCATTCAGGCGACGAGTAGTAGAGTCTGAGGGCATGGCTCAGAGACTGATGGGAACTGTAGAGAGTGCGTCACTGCGGGATGCCATTGCTGAGGGTATGGAGATGGCTAGGGAGGCTGAGTACTATAGGGTGAGATATGAGGAGCTGTGTCCTCCAGAGTGCAGAGAGCCATACCCACGATCCCATAGCAGGACGAGGAGCAGATCACAGACACATACCCAGAGCAGGGGAGTGACAGGGCCATGGCAGGATCCAGATGCAGGTACTAGTGGCAGACCACCTCCCTCCGAACTAGCACCATCAGGAGCATCTACTAGCTAGACTTTATGATATTATTTTTAAAGCATGTATATGCCATTTCTGATCATATTTGATGTATTGGAAATTGTAGTTTCATTGGAAATTTGGGCATTTGTATCATTTTTTATGAGCGATAATATGCAGCGGCGATGATTATTTTGATGTTGATCTGATGTGGATTTATGATGTGATGATATGATATGCATTTATGTCTATGTGTTTATGGAGATTTGATGACTAACATGATATGCAGGATGATTTGATTATGATGTTTTATTATGATTATGATTTGATGATGTGTACTAATGATGTCATGCAGATGGATTACCTATGATGTGTATTTTTGGATTTTTCAATGCAGATAAAAGATGAAAATGAATGTTGTATGCTGGATATGTATTATGATATGATATGATGTGAAATGATATGAGTGGATAAAATGTTATGGCATGAGATGATTAGAAATAATGAAATTGAGGTGAATAACTAGTGGTGATGAAATATAATGATATGTGATGAAATATAATGATTTGTAATTGGAATAAATGGATAAATGAAATGATAAGTGAGATTATAATGAAATGAAATGATAGGAAATGATAAAAATAATAAATGAAATGGTATGGAATGAAATATTAAATGATATGATATGAAATGTTAAATGGATAGATGAAATGCTAAATGGAATTGTTAAATGATAATGATAATGGATGATAAATGTAATGAATGATAATGATAATGGATGAGAGGATTACAATATGGCAATGTAGTGATAGAATGATAATAAGAATAATATAAATGATAATGATAACACATTATGTTAATGAAGCGTATATGAAACTAATATGAGTGATAATGATAATGCGATAGTACTAAATGATAATGATAATGCAATATTAAATGATAATGATAATGATAATGCAATACTAGATGATAATGATAATGATGGTGCAATATTAAATGATAATGATAATGCTATATTAAATGATAATGATAATGATAATGCAATACTAAATGATAATGATAATGATAATGCAATGTTAAATGATAATGATAATGATGATGCGATGGTGAGATTGGAAAAATATAAATGATAATGAAATGAAATGCGAATGGAATGATAATGGGTATGAAATGATAAATGGAAATGAAATGTTAATGGAAAATAATATAAATAATAATAATAACGAGAATGAATAACGACGATGGTAATGGAACTAATCTGAATAAAAATGAATGAAATAATGCAATGAAAATGAAGATGAAATGTTAATAATAATGAAAAGATGAAATGAAAATGGAGATGAAATGATAATGATATGAAGCGGAATTGTTAAATAATAATGATAATGAAATAATAATGAATGCCCAATGATATGAAATAAAATGATAAATGATATGGAATGATAACAAGCATGAAATGAATTGCAAATAAAATATTGATGAAATGATAATGGAAATGCGAATAATATGAGATGATGAAATGATAATGGATGCAATAATGAAACTAATATGAAATGATATGAAATGCACCTAATGAAATGATACTGATACTGATACTGATATGATAATGGATGCAATAATGAAATGATAATGCTAATGATGATGAAATGATAATGAAGATGAAATGATAATGGAAATGCAATGATAATGATACTGCTGATGAAATGGTGATGAAATGATAATGAAGATGAAATGATAATGGAAATGCAATGATAATGATACTACTGATGAAATGGTGATGAAATGATAATGAAGATGAAATGATAATGGAAATGCAATGATAATGGAAATGAAATATAATGATAATGGCTGGAAGGAAATGGTGGATGAATGGACAAGGAAGATGAAATGGATAATGGAGATGAAGGATAATGGATAACAATATGAAATGGTGGATGAAATGATAATGAAAGATGAAATGATAATGGAAATGAAGGATAATGGAATAAGGAATGGAAATATAATGGTGAGGAAATATAATATAAGGAGTGGAATTGATGAAATGATAATGAAGCATAAAATGATAATGATTATTAACAGCTTACATTGTTCCTCCAATAATCCAAAAAAATGACAGCCATTGACCTTTCAAAAACTCTTGGTGTAAATCCAATATGCAGTTATGTATAATGACCTAAAATGAAATGCAACTAAATGAAACCGACCATTTTGTTGAGCCTGTTGGATAGCCCGCTTAAATCATCATAGAGCGTTTGAAAATGTTGGAAGTGTGTACAAGCATCAGAGGGGAAATTAGCACCAATGATGACTTGAGTACAACTTTCTATGATTTTGATCTAGTAAGTAACACAAGCATCTAGGTATAATTGAACCGAGATGAACTAAGCATTTCTTGCATAAATAGACAAAAACTAAACACTATCTGATGCAAATTTGGAACTGTCATCAATGATAAACTTTGGAAATCATGTCTCGCGACATACTTGCAACAGATAAATGATTAACCTCAAGACAACAGACAAAGAAAAATCATCCTCTTTCCTTGCCACTTTAGTTCAGTACATCATCGAGTATGCTCCAGAGAAATGATATTTAAAAATAAACAACCATTGTTCAACAAATGAAATACTGTGATTCCAAATATTATTCAGATTAGAGATCATCGAGATATGAGTCATGGTAAGGTACGCAACTGAAAGCCACTGTGATATGGATCAATGATTGGATGTTTTGGTTTGATTTGGTTGTTTTGTTTTGCGTGTTTGGTTTCAATGTCCATTGTCTTACCGCTTTGGTAAAAGCACTGCCCCCTGCATGCACATAGCCTCTTGTATCAACACATAACTTTATTGAAAATGACCATGGTAAGACATTATCGTTCTAGGAAAATGATGATAGCATGATGCTAGTATGGACATAAGATGATGGGAAGATACACGAAAAGGAAAGCTGAAAAGCCAAGTGCAGAATATGAACTAATAGATAGAGAGCTACAAATAGCATCTGTTTTCCAGATTTTCACTATTTATTTTATTGCATTTTTCTTTGTCAATAGATCACTGGCTTGCCGTTTTCACCCCATGACGAATCCTTTTTCGATTTTGAATTTCTTCGACTTTTTATTTTGATTTTTTAAGGACTTTTTCTGATTTTTTGCATTTCTCAGACTTTTTCTTCTTTTTTTTTTTTTGATTTTCCTTTGAATTTTTTTTTTGGTATTTTTTAGACTTTTTTCCGATTTTTTTGGATTTTTCTAAGACTTTTTTCTAATTTTTGTATTTCTTCATGACTTTTTCCTCGGATGATGATAACTTTTAGATACACCTTTTCGTGCATGCCGCTGATAAAGTTCACAAACGTCCCTTTCCGCATTGATAACTTGCATGCTCTAACCATAAACCACGATAACCACATAAGGGGACCTTAACCAATTTGTCTGAACTTTCCTTTCGCTTTTCATCTTGTTGATCGCGGGATTCTCTTTTAGAACAAGATCACCCACCTGGAAGGTACGTGGCTTTACTTTGTGGTTATAGCTGCGAGACATCATTTGTTGATATGCTTTTAGATGATTAGCTGCTCTTTGTCTCTTTTCATCTAGGAGTTCCAATTCTTGGAGTCGGGAAACTCTATATTCATCATCTATTGGAAGGCCTTTCAATGATACTCTAAGTGAGGGAATCTCAACTTCTAAGGGCAATATGGCCTCTGCTCCATAGACAAGGATGAATGGTGTTGCTCCTGTTGGTGTGCGGACACTGGTTCTGTAGGCCCATAGAGCAGAATTGAGTTGAATGTGTCAATCCTTCCCTGATTCATTCACGCCTTTTCAATAGTTTCAATATTGTTTTTATTTTGAGGCCTCTGCTTTGGCCATTCCCTGTGGATAGTATGGTGTTGAATATCTGCGATGTATATGTGAAATTTTACAAAGTTTATCAACATTCCGATTTTGAATGGACGCATTCATTATCCGTAATAATGGAGTTGGGAAATAAGTACCCCACAAATAATATAGTTGAGTATGAATGATGATATTTGTTTGTCTATGGACTTTAGTAAGAAGTTGACCCGCCTTCAATCCACTTGGTAAAATACTTGTTGTCGTGATGATGAATTTATGTCCATTTGATGAAGAAGGATGAATTGCCTAATTAGATCTAACCCTCTATCGAGAAAATGGCCAAGTCGGTGTGAAGGTCAAGCTCTTGTGCGGCATGAATGATTCCCATGAACCCACATTTTGAGCATGTTTTCATAAAGTGAATGATTCTCCATTGTAGGCCGAGTAACCCATTCCTAATCAATTCTTGGATAAGGTCACCAATTTGAATGAGTGCACTACGATGCCACCATGAACTTTGTAAAGTTTCTTGTCGATCTCCCTCACCAAGACATCTGAGTAAAGTACCATCAAGACCATGACGATAAAGGGTATCAACAATAAGAGTGTAGCAAGCGAATTGGTGGATAAAATTGCATTTTTGGTTACGGGATAAATCAGGTGGTAAGATGTCGTCTTTGAGATAGGCATAAATTTTTCCGTACCAAGGCGAATCGGATCCTACCAAATGACAAAATGATTTGGCTTTCGTGTGTATCATATGCAGGTGTAAATGATTGTTCCACTAGAAATTCATAACAATTCTAAGTTTTTGGGAGTTGTAACAATGATGCAATTGTAGCCATAGTGTCAGCTACTTTATTATCAATCCTTGGAATTTGTGTAAATTTAATGTCCACAAAGTATTTCTCTAAATCATCAACCATCTTTTTATATGGTAGTATTTTTTCATCTTTGGTTTGATATTCATCATTGATCTAATAGATGACCAGTTGTGAGTCACCATACACCTGTAATTCTGTAATTCTCCATTCCAGTGCTATTTTGAGTCTAGTGATTAATGCTTCATATTCGGCTATGTTGTTAGTGCATGGAAACATTAGCCTATATGATCGAGGAATTGTATGTCCTTGAGGGGTGACGAAAAGTATACCTGCCCCCGATCCATGTTGAGTGAAAGAACCATCAAAATATAGAGACCATGTTTGTTGAGATTCTGCAGTGAAGACATCAGCATCTGGAAATTCGATGTGCAAGGGATGATCTGCTTGTAGTGGTGCTTCAGCTAATTGATCGGCAATAACTTGTCCTTTCATGGCCTTGTGATCGACATAATGAATGTCAAATTCACTCAAAATCATTACCCACTTTGCTAACCTTCCTATCAATGAAGCTTTGCTTAACAAGTACTTGAGTGGATCAATTCCCTAAACCGGATTGACTTATGGGTTAGTACACAAATGCCGAACTTCAGAAGTAAACCATCACACAAGCTCTCTAATAGAAGTGTAGTTGAGCTCATGACTTGTTAGTGTTCTGCTGATGTAGTAGATTGCACGCTCTTTTCCTGTAGAGTCTTCTTGCGCTAGCAGTGCTCCCAAAGATGTCTTTGTTGCGGCAATGTATAAGATTAGGGGTTTGTCTGGATTTGGTGGTATGAGAACTAATGGAGTCATTAAATACTGTTTGATTTGTTGAAAAGTCAATTCACATTTGTCATCCCACTTGAAAGGAACATTCTTATGCAGTAGATGTGTGAAAGGTAAACTTTTTTCGGCCAATTATGCAATGAACCTTCGTATAGATTGAAGTCATCCTTGCAATGATCACAATTGACTGATGTTCCTTGGTGGAGGTATTTCCATAATTGCATGTACTTTTGCTGGATCTACTTCAATTCCCTTTTCTAAAACAATGTACCCCAAGAATTTTCCAGATTTGACCCCAAAAACACATTTCTTAGGATTGAGATGAACTTTGAATTTTTCTAATCTTGCAAATATTTTGGACAATACTTCAAGATTTTCTTCTCTGGTGTATGATTTTTCCAGTATGTCATCCACATAATCTTCCATGAAGACATGCATCATGTCATGAAAGATTGTAGTCATGGCTCTTTGGTAGGTAGCCCCAACATTCTTCAGATCGAAAGGCATGATGTTCCAACAATAAGTTCCCCATGGGCATGTGAAAGTTGTTTTCTCTTGATCTTCAGGTGCAATTTTGATTTGGTTATAGCCAGAAAAACCATCCATTAATGAATACATGGCATGGCCAGCTGTCAGATCAACTATGGTGTCGAGCATTTATAAAGGGGAAATCATCCTAGGGACATGCTTGTTGAGGTCTCTCGAATCCGCAAGTATTAAGCCTCGGTCAATTTCCACCTAGTCTTAGATACAGGAACAATGTTGGAGATCCATTCTGCGTAATCTATTGGTCTTATGAAGCCCACATCAAGGAGTTTTCTTAGTTCTTCCTTAACCAATAATGCAACATGAGGGTGCATCTTTTTGAGTTTTTGTTTCACCGGCTTGGCCCCTGGTTTGATAGACAAGTGATGCATGATAAGATCAGGATCAAGACCAGGCATGTCAGTGTAAGACCACGCAAAATTGACTTGATTTGCTTTCAGGAATTCCATAAACTCTAGTATTTCTTTCTCTATCATTGATGCAGCTAACTGTAAAATTCTTGGTTTGTCTGAAGTCTCAAGATCGACAACATTTGTAGGCTCAATCAAAATAGGTGATCGTTCATGGTAGTGCTCTGGAAGAGTGTCAAGAGTCCCATCGTCTGGTGCCTCAAAGAGGTTTTCACCATAAGATACGCTCTTTATTTTATCTTTTGTTTGATCTAATACTGCCAGATTCTGGTTTTCACCATTAGATATTTCTTTTTTGTTTTTTATTTTTGCAGCTAGGAAACCTGACACTCTCCTGATCAAAAACTCTATGTCAAAAATTGCTGATAGAACAATCATTTGTATCCTCTGCGGAAAGGAAGTTTACGATAGCTTCATCACTTGGAAACATGGGTATTTCAATAGGTTCGGTTGAATCCCAATCAATGAGATTAGGATGAACTAAAGGGAGAGCATCGTCAGGTTGTGTGAAATCGGCTATAGTTAAGGTCATAACAGAATGGTCTGTAGGATCCGAGGTATGAGGTGGATCAATGATGATACTGTCCTCATGATAGTCTTGTTCGTTTAGATCTGATTCAATATCACTAGAATCATAGTCGATTTGTGGTTCAGATTCTAGTGGTTGGGACCTTGAACCTTGTCCTTCAATTAGAGTTGGGGCATATTGGTGTATTACATCAACTTCTTTATCCCTCTAGAACTCATTATTGTAAATGGTGTCCCATTCATATTCAACAGAGTCTGTGTCAGAATTGTTGTCTAGGAAGTTCTAAACTATTGTCAAACATGCTTCTTGTGAATCTGAGCCTTCTTGCAATGCAAAGACAATGTCATGTTTGGATGTGCTTTCTTTGGAGTGAGTATCATAACCCAATCCAGTTTTCTCTTTTGCAGCGAGTCCGCGGAGGTGAATGGGTTCAACTACTCCTTCTTTCCTTTTTCTGATAGGCCCTTTATCATAGCCCATCTTCTACATGATTGAATATCCTTTTCCATATTTGTCTGTGGGTAATTTCACATTAGAGACCGCTTCTTCTTCATCTTTATAGAGCCAATTTAGAATTTCTGTATCCTCAGGATTTTCCATGGGGAATTTTTCTTTGATGAACTGCCCATTAAATTTTGTGATTGGCTCTATTGTTGTTTGCTTTGATGTTGATGCTGCTGATATTTGATGTTCCCTGATAGACGGTTGTCCATATGATCGAGGTGATGTAGGTAAATTGGCAAGGCAAAGAGAGTATTCTCCAACTCCATGATCCTTGAATTTCATCTTTTTGTCAAAACTATTAGTCAATTGACTAATTTGTGTGTCAATTTTTAGAGAAGTACTAGCATGAGCTTCTCGATTATTAGGGACCAAAGTATCTTGACTGGCTTTTATGTTGGCACAAGTTTGAATGTTGGAATTATCAGCAGGTATTGTGATTTCTTGTCCATCATAAGGAAACTTGAGACATTGATGATAAGTTGATGGAACGGCTTGCATTTCATGGATCCAAGGACGACCCAACAAGATGTTATATGCAAGATCACGGTCCAATACTTGACAAAAAGTATTCTTTATAACAGGGCCCACTCTGATTGGCAGCATGATTAGACCTTTGCATGCTCTTTCTTCATCATCTTAAGCCTTTATGGTAATCTTTCTTCTGAAATCAATGGAGTCCTCAGAAAATCCTAAGGCTTTGACCAACTTCAAGGTACAGATATTCAAACCTGCACCTCCATCTATTAGAACTCGTCTGACACAAAACTTGTGGATCATGACTTCTAAGTACAATGATGAATTATGGGGGTGAGTTATGGAAATGTCATCTTTATTAGAGAATGAGAGACAAGTGGGTGTGGACAAATGCCCTACCATGGCTTGAAATTGATTCACATCCAATTTAGTGGATACATTAGTTTCAACAAGGGCTTTGTCTAGAATTTTTTTACGGGCTGGGGAAATCTTTAATAGTTCCAGAATGGAGATTTGAGCGGGGGTTTTTCGAAGTTGATTAACCAAATCATATTTATGTTGAGATGGGGGTTCAGTGGACTTTGAAGAGGTGCCCTTTAAGACAACTTTGGCTTGCGCTCTTGTTGTTGCATTGACTTCTCTATATTCCACCTTCTTGTTGACTTTAATGACATTTACCCGCTCGTCGTCTGCGTAGAGATGGTTGATTATATGATCATCATTGATATGATTCACATTTTTTTTAGAAGATTCACCCTTTTGATAATTAGGCAATGGATTGCGGAATGCTTGGTGATCTGCGTTAGTTTGTTGATTTCCTTCTATTGTGACGATGTCATTGTCGATTAAGTCTTGAATTACATTCTTCAAGGCTTGGTAGTTGTTTGTGCGATGACCTTTACACCGATGATAATCACAATAGTATGCCTCATTCCATGCTGGAGGCTTTACACTGGGTTCATAATTTTGTTGAGGCGGTAAAGTAATGAGATTTTTGGCCATCAATTCTTTGAATGCGGATTCTACGGATTGACCCAATGGAGTAAAAGTTCTTCTATTCGAGAAGAATGAAAATCTTTGTGGATTTGAATTTGAGGTATTCCCTAAGGCATTTTGATTGTTATTGGTTCCTCGATAACCCTGGTTGTTGGAAGTCCCTTGGGTGGGAGTAGAATTTTGATTTGTATTGTTCCTCTGAGGAGGAGGATTATTTCCGTGATTTGCAATCGAGTTGACGTTGTTGTTGCGAGAGTTTGGAGTAGTGAGGACAAATGGCTTGGTTGAAGCATGATTTGCATCCACAACACCATCATTCACCATATTTTTGTTGCGAGTCCAAAATTTGGATTTGTCCTGATTATTATGATGGTTGGATGAGCTAGGATTTTCTTTGTCATGTTTTATTATGCCTCTTTTAACCAAAGAATTTTCAATGGTTAAGGCATCTTCAATCATTTTCTCAAAAGAAGAAGGACAATGTAAGTTCAAGTGATAGCTCATTTCCGAATTTAAACTGTTGATGAAAGTAACCATCTTTTCTTTCTCAAGAACAGGACGTGGGTATCTGGCAAACATTCTTCTCCATCTCTGAAGAAACGTAATGAAAGGTTCACCAGGTTTCTGTGCAACTTTACAAAGATCTATCATGGTGATCTGATGTTGTATGTTGTAGGTATATTGTGATATGAATAAATTGATCAATTCTTCAAATGTCCTGACAGGAGGTGTGATCTTGGATAACCATTCCATAGAGTGTATTCCAAGACTCCTAGGAAATAGTCGCATCAAGTAAGTATCTTCGTGAGAAAATTCTAATGTCAGGTTTCTGAAGTCCCTAACGTGATCGATTGGATCTATTTTCCCATTATAGCGATCAAACTTTGGCATTTCACAATGCTTGGGAAAAGGAACCATGTTTAAACTTCTGTCGAAAGGATAAGGACAGATGTCCTCCAGAGTGTATTTATTTGTGGTTGTTCCCCCTTGTAATTCTCTAACTTGTCCTTGAAGTGCCTTGATTTGTTGGGTCAAGGCACTAAGATCTGAAAGGGGTGTCTCTTCAGGTTTGTTTTTTAAATTTTCAATGTCAAAGTCATGAGGTAATTTAGCCCCTTGTTCGGCTAGATAGCGAAAATATTTTTCCTTATCTTGTTGCAAGATCTTTTCAATGGCTTTATGGAATTTTGGATCTTGTTCAGCCTCTCTAAGACGTTCCTCATCTTGTTCCTCATCACTATCCACTTGATTTTTATCTCTGTAATTATGAAAAGGATTTTCTTCTCTATTGTCCATGTTGTTGTTGAAAAGTGGATTTTGATTTATGCTGAAAATGGGATTACTACTTTCTCCTTCTTCTTGAGTATTCTGAATATGACTTTCTTTTTGGATTGTATCCTTTAGTTTATTGTGTTCAGACCTTGTGGAGATAGGCATATGTTTTTGGAAAATTCTTCTAAACTTAGATCCTAGTTTTGACAAGTGCAATGGTGATGATATCTTGATCCGATAAGATATGTAATCTTATGATATGATCAAGGATGCTCCTAACTTATTGGTTGTGGCTTCCAAAATGATGAAGGATTTCAGAATCCTATTGGGGAAGTTGAACCAAAAATTAAAAAGCTATTTGAGAGATGCACTCTTAAAATCTTGATCTTTGTTTTCAAAGAAGGTTCCAAAATCAATGAAGAATTTGATTGGGGTGTGAAGGATACTCTATGGAAGGTTGTGGTATGTTGTCAAATTCAAGAGGTTGATTATGATTATGCCGTTGTGATAGAGCTAATCTCTGATAATAAGCTCGGGAATCTAAGGGATCTACAGCATACTCATCAGTGAATCCTCTAACAAAATCCTGATATCTGTGAAGAAATCCTCAATAGTGAAGCAAGACTTGTCGACTTTTGTACAAGAATTTTCTCTTTTGCAGTGTTTTCTTGTATCCTAATGGTTTCTTGGGTTTTCTGATCCTTTTAGACAATGATTTCTTGGGAAATTTTGTTGACTTCAAATCTCTAAGCATGAGGAAATTGTTTGGAACTATTTTTGAACCAATGATATGAAAAACTCTTAAGTGGCTTCAGTTGTTGTTCTTCATGTTCCTTTTTGGATGATCTCTTTATCTGAATTAATGTAATGGAAGACACAACAAACATTTTTGAAAACATTTGTTCTTAAAGTCCTATACTATCATGAAGTGTTTGATCAAGAAATGTTTTTCATCAAATGTTTTCACAAGTTTTCCACATGAAAGACAGTTCAAACAGACTCACTCTTAAATGCTCAAGTAGGTCATTCTAGTAATCAACAGCCCACATCTTAGAACTGCGTCGACTCACACATCCATGTCACCCCCAAAGGGGTGCCCGTGTTTTTGTCTTTTCAAGCCGCGTACTCAGAGTTATGGAAGTGGATACCGGATCCCCTGAGCAAACGGTCCTTGGAAGTTATATGGTGAGTATCTTGGGGGCAGATTCTTCCCTCCCCTTGCACTGTGATTATCAGAATGTTTGGCAACTGACTCGGCTGGCTACTACACTAGGTTCATAGTAAGGATTTCCATTTGGTGTGGCAATAATAAACTCCCTCAGGAGACCTCCCAACCTTTAGAACAAAGGCTTTGGGGATGGTTATCTTGCACACTACCGGCAAAAGAGGGTTTCCCCAGATCTGCTTTAAATTTTATAGTGGGGCGGAATAGCCTAGCTTTGGCTTGAACCCACTTGAGTCATTCCTATAAGGTGAGTACTTTTTCCCACTACGGCAGGCTCTCTAAAGGATGTAAATGAAACAGTAAAATTGCATGAAAATTAAAAGGCAAGTCTGGTATTTTGATCACCCAGTTAAGGGGAGAGCATAGACCTATTGCCACAATCAAAGCAAGTAGATGTTCTTTTTAAAATCCAAATAACAATGAGCTAATCTAAGTGAAGATATTGCTTCACCAAAAATAGATTGTTCAATTTTAACTGTAAAATTCATTGTTTGGTGACTATCCTAGATTGCTTCATTTTACCCAGATGTGGCTACCCTAGGATTGCTTCATTTTAAAACTTTAGAAAAAAGTTATGTCTCATGAATGCCGTGACTCGGGACACTGGTGATTTTGTTACCATATGCTCAACGAAGTTGCTGTGCCGCAATAGAGAGTAAAATGCTACCAAAATCAGAATCGGATGCCCCAAACGTAAAACCAGATGCTCAACGCATTAATTATATGCCAAACGTAAACCGGATGCACCGTGAAGAGTATAACAAAATAGTTACTATGCATGCAGTAAAGAAACCAGGGCACGCAAAACATTTACTCTATGCTTGTCACCGTGATGCTTTAAACAACGGATGCACATTAACAATTACTGATGCACATTAATACTACCTGGATGCCAAAATTCTACAAAATAAAAGTTAAAATCAGACAAATTTTGAATGCCTAAACGTCAATTTTTGAAAACCGACCTTAACGCCGAGACCTGCCAAAACAAACTTACGTTAAAATGTTAAATTCATGGGTTCCTCGCCTACCTGGGTGCCATTTATGTGTGATTGAAAATATTGATCAATTTAAATAGGATCAAACACATATTAATAAGACATTAAATCGAAAAAGTCAGAAAAGAAAACAATGTGCAAAACCGTGAATAAAGAAATTTTCTCAAAACCATCTTATCTTCCTCTCTATCTTCAGCTTTGTTGTTTCTCCTCTCGATAGCTCTCAAAGTCAACGTGATCAAAGTTCTCAACAAAATGACAGCCTAAAGAACGATTTAAAATGCAAACTATGCCGAAATGCAAAAGCTATGCTAAATGAAAGAGAATACTGATATTAAAATTCGATATGCATGCAAAAGCATAAGTGCAGGCGCGTAAAGTATGCATGTTTAAATGAGTATAATGGCGGTAAACCAAAGCTTGAATTTTTGCCTAATTTATAGAGTTTTCAACGTGGGTTTGATTGGCTGAATCGATCGACGGTTCGAGTTAAGCTTGTTTCGAACGGATGGTGGGAGATCTCCAAAAGTGGAAGAGAAGGATGGAAGGTTTCCCTTTTCTTCGATTTTCATCATTGAGTTTTGAAGGGAAACTTCCATTTCAAAGAGTGAGATGCAAATTTGGAAGGGTGAGTTAGCACGAGTTAGAAATTAAATAAATTAAATTTATTTAATTTGGAAGTGGAGATGAAAATGGAAACCCACATAATTAAATAACTCATATTTAATTATGTTTAAAAATGAAATTAGGGTGAGGTGGAAAATATTAAATAAAATATTAAATATTTTAAATTCGAATATGGGATGGAGAATATTCCATTATTCAAATATTCAAAAAATATATTTAAACTTTAGAATAGAATGATAATTAAATATAAATAAACTATACAAATTTATTTAATTTAATTAAGCGAAAGATAAAAGGTGAGATGAAGAAGAAGATATTCCATTATTTAAATATTCAAAATATTTAAACTTTAGAATAGAATGATAATTAAATATAAATAAATTATAAAAATTTATTTAATTTAATTAAGCAAAGGGTAGAAATGTTAGTAATTAAATAAAATTATTTATTTAATTTAAGGTAGAAGAATTTAGAAGATGAACGATATAAATAAATAATTAAATTTATTTATATGTAGATGACATTAGAGGAATTAATTAAATAAATCATATTTAATTAATTAACAAGCCTAATCATGACCATTTTTATATGTATACAAAGGTTGTTAAGGTAAAACACATAGTGTTGGAAGAATGTTTGAATGCAAATAAATGAATATGAAGAGAGTACGATTCCAATGCATGTAGAAGGAGTTAGAACATCGTTGTTGATTATTGTTAATAATGTGCAACAAAGCACACATTATATCCTGTAGCACATAAAGCATGGAGTAAATATGACTGAGTGAAACATTTAAACATAGCACGTAGAAAGATTGCAGTTGTGTAAAATGTTTTAGCAAGGAAGTAAATGTTGTTTGAAACATGAGAATAAGTTGTTGGGTTGTGCCTGAGAAGGTGGTGCCAAATAACAAGAGGTGGCACCATATTTGATAGAAGTTGGAATGTAAAGGAAGTCTTTGAATTTGAATAAGCCTGCAAATAAGTGTTTAGAATCATTCAAGTGCAAATTTGGCAACATACTGCAATAGACTTCAAATTAGGAAACATGTTTTGAGTTTGTTGTCCCAAATATCAAGTCAACTCAGCTATAGAATTGTTATGTGTTGCAAACCTGTGAGTGAGTCATTGCATGAGGAAGAAAGGTGGTAGAGATACTTACTTGTTTATAGCCTTTTTTTTTCTCACAAATTTAAAGCATAAATAGAGGTTCCCATTCTACTAATTATTACACTTATCACTCTAAATTATCTCAATGCTATTTTGTTATGAGTTGAGAACTTGTGAGTTGAGATTTATTATGGTATATCATATTTGTGGTTATTGTGAGGTTTAGTAAGAAGTTAGAGGAGGATAGTCAAGTGGATATTGGAGGAGATATCAATCAAGCTTGGGGATTCATACTAGGAAAGGATTATAACCAATTGAAGCATTATATAGGCATGCTAGTTCCTATACCTTTGTCTTTATGTTAAAAAGGATAAATTAGTTTATTTACTATGTCGAAAAAGAATGCTTTTGATTATGTTGCGAAGTTCGTTTATGATTGCATATTTCTTGGTTGTGTAATACATTGTAGAACCTATCTTACTGGTTAAATTTGCATGTACCCTATATATTGTATGCATGCAAAGTATTGATACTATAAGAAGT
>VDFB02243060.1:0-13019 GCA_007258455.2 Sequoia sempervirens | reverse complement strand
GGTTGATTAATTGATTCCTAAGCGTATTATATCCCTCCCTCGCTTCCAATGAGAACATCTAACCGCCTTTGATGGTATGTTCATTGGAGGTGTGTAAGACCCCATTTCACACGTGATTAATGTTAAACCTAATTTGTGATATGATTTTCTTAAATTGATGATTAGATATATTGTGGATGATAAATAAGGTGATATTTTGGAAAAATCCTTGTAATTTCATTTTGACATTATGTTCTATTGTCACTACCATGTAGGTGTAATACACTAGTATACTATGGAATGCAAATTGAGATTTAAATGGATTATTATATGGTTAAAGTTTAGAATATTCAGCTAATAGATTAATGTGATATACAATGTTACTTATGATCATGTCGGTAATGTGCAGGAAGGCAACAGTGTTAGCATGGGAAGGGAGGACCATCGAGAGAAAATCAAAAGACATCTTCTTGAGGATATAAATTTAATATGTTGATAGGTTAAGAGGTGAAAGTTGATATTAAAGGTATAATTTATTTTGGTTTGTGAGAATATTTAATTATATGGGTTAGGGGTTGGGAACCCTTACCCAAGTGTGAAACTCGGATGGATCTTTAAGTGGGTCTTTAAAGAGGGTTGTTGGTCAATTTACTTGGTTGGGATGCAAAAACAAACCCCCTAGGGTCTATACCTTAGTGGTAGGGGTCAAGTGGGCATGCAATAGGGTCCCAAGGACATGATTTGACTCTTGAAAAGTCACCATAATGAAGAGTGGCGAATTTTGACAAGAGGATGGGAGGTGAAAATATTTGGGGTTGTCCAAGTGCATGTTGCCTCTTTAATGAGAAAAGACTCATTGAAGAAGGGAGGTACACTCCACACCTCCCCATCCAAAAAGTTGCAAGTTGAAACTCCTATATAGTTGGAGAGGGAGGATGAGTAGGGTGTTACCCACTTCTCCTCTTGGAGAACTTTAGTGAAGATGGTAGAAAGAATGAGAAGAGGAGAGGAGTCCATCTCTTTGGGAGGAAAGTGATCATGATGGCTTGACTTGGAGAGGAAATATGGAATAAAAGAGAGTTCAATCCCTTCACCAATCCCTTCACCTAAAGTAAAGAGATAAGTTTTTCTATTCCCATTTCCCTTGTTATTGGTTGTAAGAAGGTGATAGGGTATGAATCATGGTTGAAAATAGAAAGTAAAGAAACCATATGTATGAAATTTGTGCTATGTTAGTTTTATTCCTTGTAAGAATGAAAAAAATACTCCATGTATCATCATGCAGTTAAAATAATTCCTTGCTCGGGGGTATGGCTAGAGCCCACGAGGCTCCATGATGTCATTATGGTAGGGTGGAGAGAAAGCCTTAATCAGTTGTGTGTGTCCTTCATTGTATTTTCTCTTAACTCATTTGTAAAATGGAAGGCTAGTGTTTTGTTGTAACATGAAAGAGATGGGAATAGAGAAAGACTCATTTCTTTAGTAGGTAGCTTAGGGGTTCTCATTACAATGGTAATATTCAATGTTTTATTTTGCCATTTATTTTTAAAAATGGAAGAATTTAAAGAGAAGGCTAATTTTATTTGTATGTAAAAAAAGAAAAAAGAAAAGAAAAGAGTCAGTCGTTCTCAGCATTATTTATAATAGTGCAGGTTGAAATATGAGTTTTCTATTATGCTTAAATGATGAAATATAATATAGGAGGTTAGATGCATTATCATGCCACGTAGGACATTTCAATATATATATATATATATATATATATATATATATATATATATATATATATATATATATATATATATTCCATTGTATTATGGAATGGATGGTTAAGGGATCAATATCTTGCGGAAATGAAAAGGAGAGACTCTTGAGTTTGTCATGAAAGTATCTGGAAGAAAGAAGTATCCTTGTGTATTATTTGAAAGTAGCAGTGTTGAATCATTTGTATTTCTCCACAAATGGTATAACGAATATTTTGAAAGGAAAATAATGATGAAATAATGTCATAACAAGTCACTTACTATATTGTTGTTTCATAATGGCATTGGATAGTAGTCATAAAACACCGAAGTATAAATCTGCTCATAAGGCTTAAAACAAATATATATACAGATGATTAGAAGGATGATAAATTTTGGCCATTCCATTTGAAAATGGATTGCAAGAAATAGAATTCTAAATACATCAAATATTAGGAAAATGAGAATAATATTGTACTCACAACAGCAAAAAGAGAGAGAGCACGTCCCTGCTGAAGGCGCAACCCCAGCAAGAGGGTCGTGAGCTCATGGGGAGATGCATTACCCTCTGTTGCTTTAATACGTTTTTATTTATATTTGAAACTCTTGTGCATTGCCTACCCCTAGCTACTCCCATTCAGTGTATATAGCTTCCCACGTGAGAGCAGGGAGCCAGGGAGATGATGCATCTCAACAGCTACACAATGGTATTAGCTATTCGGCTCATACTAATCTAAACCCCTTCTTCAGTATCAATAGAAGCTTGAACCGAAGGGTTGCCTCATTTCGCTAGGGAATGGCCCATGCGCTTCCAGCCAAGATGATGGGAGCTTTGACACATGGTAAAGAGAACCCGCACCAATAAATGCAACAGTGGTCCTTGGGGAAGGTTAAAAGTCGCTTCCTGATTCTCCTCAAAACAAACTATATGCCAACTTCTAAATGCTTTAAGCCATATCAATGGCTCTTGAAGCTGCACCAGTTACTAAAATTTTCAGAAGAAGGATGTGCAAAAAGGTAAAATATACGTTCCATTTTTTGAGCAGACATGACTTGGGTGGTGATTGTTAGGATAAAATTCGTGGGAGATCTCAAAATGAAATAATACTGCTTTAGTCTTTCCTCCTAGTCTGGCATAAACTAATTCCCTGCTAATCGAAGTAATATCTATCACATTCCGGTCACCTCCTTGTTTCATCTAATCCTCTAGACTTTTGGCTAAATGTGCAGATCATTGTGCTAGAACTGGTGAAATTAATAATGTAGTTGGGGTGATTAATAGCAATGTCACACCAATTGTTCAAGCGATATCCTACTCTATCTAAGTGCATCACATTAGATTAAAGTCTTCAACCGTCGATAGGGAAGAGACATTATTTGTCTCCTGAAGAAAAATAAAAATAACAATAAAACAAATCAGAGTGCCATTTATTGTTTCCTCATATGGGGCGTGAGACTATCTGGCTTCTAATTAAATTAGAGTGAATGATCAGCTTACCTCCGCTTCAGGGGCAGGTGATATGATGTAGTTGTAAAAGCAAAATGACACTGCCATGTGCGCAAACTGTTGTGTACATTTACTTGTCAATTAGTTGTATCTACCCCAACTTCATTTTGTGAAAGAATAATATCAGAGGAAAAATATAATATAAACCTATAATGTTAGCGTGCAAACCACTCTTTGCAAACTAGATAACGTAATAGTTTGGAATAGATGTATAATTGTCACATTCATAGCTTCTAGTCTTTTGACACACATCTTAGGGAAATTCTCGTTGCAACCAGTCAACGGTTTTTTTCAAAAGCATAAGCATTTAACATCAAATCAATGTATCAACCCATGCCTCTCTTATCAATAGAAATGACTCAAGAATTTAATTGTGAAGAGAGGACATTCTGCCAATCTTGGACACATAGTCATTTCCGATCGTGAAGGAGAAGCTAGGATGAGCATGGAATAAATAGTAGGTTGTACTGAACTCAAACAATATAAATAAAATAGAAACTTCATCCATATTGTTAGACTATAGCAAGGGAAAATAATTCATGCATAATGATGCCAATTCCACTCCTCATGCCTAGGCTATTTAGAAACGTCTTAACAATCAACAACAGAAAATGGAGCACTGTGAAAATGGGGCACTTAAACTTGATAGGTGATTATAATTTTGAACTAATACCTGGTGCCTACGGATGCATATCATATCAGGGTAGTTGAGATATAAATGAAGCTTTAATAGTTTTCCTTGGCGCACAAGGTGGTTTAGAAATTAATTCTGCAGAACCTTGCTTATAATTCCAATAATGGAGTCACTCTAGTTTTAAAGCTATGAGAGGATATCTTATATGTGGCTTAATTCTCATTGGATTCGCTAAGTAAATCATTAAACTTAATTCTTGCCTTGAGTCTTTACAATAGTTATAACATTTAATGTGTTTTTCTCGGAGATGCCCCTTAATATTTAAAAAAATCTATAGTTGTTTTCTTTTCACCAACCCCATTTATATTGTGCAAGTTGGTTTTTACTGTCCTCGTTGGCTTATGCAGAGAGTAATAGAAATATTAATATTTATCGATGCGGAGACTTAGCATAATATCAAGCAGTCTTAATAATATTATACTTATTGCTGGAAGTATGAGTAATTCATGGCTGGTACTATGATCTATGTCAGTATTATCAGTTTATCAAGATAATTTGTTTCAATTAAGTAAATATATATATCATCATCTTTATTGATTATCATTGAGTGAATTATTTAAAATTATATATCACTCTATGAAATAAATTTAATTATTTAAATGATATATTTACTTTAATAAATAAATTTAAAGTAAAATAATAATAATAATAAAATTAAGAAATGAGCATTGCAAAGAAATATACAGTGAGTAATTAGAATGGAGATCTAGTAATTAAATTGTGAATTATAAATATCCTATACACTTTCATATTTAAATGTTGGGGTGAAATGTTAAATGTTAGGTTAATTGTTGGGCATGGCATTAATTTAACTAAAACAACAAAAAAACTAATAAGTGTATATAATCTTATTGATATATGTTAATATAATTTCATAGAAAGGAAAGATAAATCAAATCAAATGTTGCAAGAAATGATCATAGTGTAAACAAATAATTTACATAGTGAATGGAGTAAATTGTACCAATTTTATTTGAAGTTTGCTGCTCTGTTAATAAAATATAATAAAATAAATGGAGTAATTTGCTGCAGCAATTTTGTTTGTAATTTTATTCTCTTTAAGTAAATTAAAATAAAATTAAAAGGGGCAGTATGAGTAATAGTAAACATTGCAAAAACAATATTAAGTTTAAAAGCAATAATATTATTATTAGCCTTAGTAAAAATATTAGGGCTATTAATAATAGTGTGAATCTAAATAAACATTTTACATGGTGGTTGGAGTGAAATCATTACGATGTAATTTTTTTTGTGTTATAAAGAAAAATAAAATATTGATACTAAGTAAATTATGTGATTGTTAATGGAAGAAAATTTGTTACTAATAATATAATTATTGATATTACAAGGTAAAATAATTTCATGATGTAACAAATAACATTAACATTTATATAAGGAACTTTTATAATAAATAATATTATCATTGTAAATGATTAATTAATTGAATTTTATAAAAAAAAATAATAAATGTTGTACTTTCTGAAAAATTATGGGCATGACGCTTGGTATCAGACCCAGGTTGCAACACTGGGTACTCTGGGAATAAGATGGGTCTTAGCTAATGTGTATGTGATCATAAAATGAATCTTATTGCAACAATTGAGTTCCAAAATGTCTACAACCTAATAAATTTTGAGGGCCTATCTTGCGTCGAAACATTGGGATCTACTTTCAATTAACCATCTTTATTAAAATCTATAAAGGCATGTGTTGGCCAAACTTTAACTATTTTAAGTATTAATTAATGATAAGTAACTCGAAAGAACTTACACTTCCAAAAGTATAGCCCTCAAGAATATTATGATTAGGCAAATGATGTGCATGAAAAAAAAAAATTTAAAAAAAATAAAAAAATAAAAAATAAAAAAAAATTAGTCCATCTAATAAGTGCTATTGAGCCTATCACCTCTCGAACTTTAAGAGGGTAGATGAGTGTTGATTAAATATAGTTATTAGGGATTTTAATGAGTTAGTGAAATAATATAAATCACCTTTATATTTGTGATTAAAGGAACATAACTTATGCCACTTGAAAATACATTAGTGATGTTGAAAGAGAAGCTAAATTATTGTGCATAGTAAAGTATAACCTTGAATAATTAAACAAATTATTGTTTCAATTGTATGTTTTAAATTTAGAAAAGAAATCATTTCATTCAAGCTTAGAAATGCAAGGGAGTGCTTAGAGACTATTTATTGATTCCTCCTAGTGAACCTTAGGCAAGGGTTAAATCAAAAATCATAGTTAAGCGTAATCGAAAAAAGATGAAGAGGGGGTTAATGTTTAAATTAGAGGCAACATGATTAAGAAATATTATATTAAATTGAGAAGGTTGTACTGGAATTTCCTAAATGTTCTTGAGTAACCTTAAGATGAAGGATCGATTTACACATAAATATGCCTAGCATGTTTCAAAACCTAGTTGTAGAATAAGTTTTTCGTAGGCATCATTTATTAATAAACTATATGTTCAACAAAGAGTACCACATTAGAAATCTCATAACTCTCATCATGTATACATTTCAAACACATCTAGTGTTAATTAGAGAATGGATAAAGAGGAAATTAAGGATGTACAACTTGGAAGTGCATGATCCTTGGTTCTACGTGATGATATAAGAGTCACATCACTACTGCAACCCCAAAGGAACTAAAACAACGGAGCAATTTTTTTTTTTAAAAAAATATAATAACATACTTAAGTATTACAACATAACAATATATTAAGAGGCACAACTTGTTCCAATGGGGTACACGAAGTGACATGACTATTCTAACCCATAACACGATAATAAATTAAACCATAAATAAACAGTTACATATATCCATTCATTCTCATTTCATCATTTAAGATATCCATTAAACAATAACTACATTCATGACATAAGTACATATGATAACACATGTGATGATAAAGATATAAAGTGTTACATATTTCGATAGCTACAACATAACATATCCAACTAATACAAGTGATCGCTCCTGAATCATAACATGGCTCGAATATACATTACATCCCAAATAATAATAAAATACAACTAACTGAAGGTACACCTCAATAACTACATATACCAATTACAACAAGGTCATCCCAACACATGTGGGAGACAATACATCAATGATTACATTAAATACATTACAACTAAAGTATATACAACTATCTGGTACACAAGAATAACAGGATCATCAACATCTTCCAAAAGCCCTGCAATAAAGATACACCTGTAATAGAAGGGGAAACCCAACGGGGTGCGAAGCACGTTCCACCCAACCACCCCCGTGCTGAGAGTAGACAAGGAAGGGTCCCCGACCAAGTACGCCTAACAACAACAAAACTAACTCCAAGAAGATAACTCAACACCAAAGACCACATAGAAACACGACACTGGCAAATCCAAGGGGCACAACAAACCACTGAAGAACATAACAGCCAGACACGATCACAACCTCAATGAACTCAAGACACAAAGTCGAAACTCAATACATAATATCAATTATTACATCCAACCATGTCCAAAGACAAATCAATAAAACACTTCCAGAGGACTTCAGTAACTCAACATAAACAGAATGTTAGACGAGAGTGTCATCGCATGGTTTCACAGTTATCTTATTAGTGTTTAATCCCCACCCGTGGTTTATTACTTAAGTTATCACTGATTAAACTAACTCTACGTGGGTTACCCTGACAGCCCCTTTGTGCGCCGGCCCCCACTAGAGCCACTCTCTCTAGACACTCTAGCACAAGAATATCCAACTCACAGAATTGTATCAACAAGGAAAACTGAACCATACCAATAATTCATCTGCGAGGCTTAATCATCTCGCCCACAATCACGTGCATATCATTCACACAGTTGCACAATCCCAATATACATTAACCAAAGCCAAAACATAAAATCAACCATCAAATAACAAATTCAAATACAACTCACAGTATCCCTGCCCCTGGAAGTTCTAAACACTATTTAGGTTCCTATAACCGGAAAGGTTAACTCTAGGATTTCCATATGACCTAAACTCAAGTTTAAGAGAATCCAATTAAATCAAAATGCATAATCTCGAGAGTAACCAAAGAATAAACAACGCCATAATATAGTTAACCACGAACAACAAATTCCATCAAATAAATAAATCCACTATTTCAAGAACAAATAACTAAATCAAACATGTCGTTTACTTCTAATTTTCCCAATAAGACTATATCATTGCATATTAGTCAATATTATTTCATTAATTCAAAATCTCAACACCTTAAATTCTTAAAATGCATATATATAGAAATATATATATATATATATACCATTTATTTCATATCGCATCAAACAAAACACATAATAACAGAAATTGCCTAAATATTACACAAAAATTTTACAAACTCACATGAATAAAAATACATATATTAAAATAATATTTATTTAAAGACATTAAATAAATATCATTATACAACAACATATACTAAATAAGTGTGATTTTCTTTTAAAATTATAAATCAAATATATATAAAAAAAAAAATCTCTTAATACATATATATATATATATATATTTATACTAAATAATATATATTAGATATATATTAAATAGTATATATATATATATATTAATATTTACATATAACTTCAAAATCAAATCAAATTACAATTAAATATAAAAACGAGTTTTTAAAAAAAAATAAAAAATAAAAATAAAACAAAGACACGGTACAGGCGGAGCCCACTCGGCCTGTGGTACACAGTACCACAGCCGGTGGCAGGGCCGCGGTACGCAGCCCTGTCGGCTGCGCCCAGCAGCCTTGGCTGCTGTCCGCGGCCGACGGTGGCTGCGTACAGCCAGCCCTCGTGGGCCGTGGGGGTACGGCCTCGGCCGACCCCCGCCCCACAATTTTAATATATATATATATTTTTTTTAAAACTAAATTTTCATATAATTTAATTTAATTAAAATTTCATTTTTCAAAAAGAAACATAAAAATATGGAATTCGAAACACGAAATTTATTATTATTTATTTATTACAAATTTAAACCAATACAGGCACGGAAACAGAGAACACATGATTACAAATTTTTCACAGAATAATATATTTGTTTGCATAAAACATAATTATATATTATATATATATATAAATAAATATATAATAAAATCAAAGCATAAACATGTATATATGTGAATAAGCCATTCAACAGAGGGCAATATCTAAAAATTGTTTTCTTTTCTCAAATATATTGAAGAAGCAATTAGACTTATAAATTTCAATCCATAGAATAATAGTTTTCTTTTTCAACACAATTATCTCAACAACTACGTTTTATAACGAAGAAATTCAGAGGATTTTGCTATAGTTTTCCTTTCAAAAACTACGGGTTTTCAAATCATAATCGATAGATTTTTTTTTCCTACTAATACAGATCTACATGCAAACTCAACCTTCAATCTAAAACGATTTTTATTTAAAATAATAATTTTTCCTACTAAATTAAAGAGTTTCAGAATAGATTATCTAATGTTTTCAACAGAAAAATCAAGGGTTTCATTCGAATAAATTTTCAAATCACAAATCTTCCTTCTATAAGTTTTTCCATACACAGCTAACAGATATATCAAAGCACAACAAAATAATAATAAATAGCAAAGGAATACCCGGAGTCCTTCGTCTGAAGAAGAATCTCTTCTGTAACCTTTCGAACTCCTCCTACAGATCCTTCTCGATCCCTCCTGGAGCTCCCTTTTTTCGAATCTACCTATCTTCAAATCAATTATTTTTCTCTCCAAGTTTACAATCCAAAAATTCTTTTTTTTTTTTTATCTTCCTTTTCGTAGATCCAAAAACAACAGAGTAGAGGTTCTGTGTGTGTGTATAATCTTCTCTTGAAACAAAATAATAAATCAGAAATAAAATTCCATAAAGCACATCTGCTTTCTTTTCACAAAAAGCCCCCTTCCTATTGGTCCTTTTCAGCTTTTAAAAGCACAAATTTATCTACAGTTTTAATTGAAATAATTTATTTAAATTTAGATATTATCTATGCTAATTTTAATATTAATAAAAGATATTATTTAATTATCTTCAACAATATTTATTTAAATTAATTATTGTCACATTATTAATTAAAGATAATTATTTACTCTTTTAAATAAATTAAATCACCTTTTTAATTTATAATATATTTAAATTTAATATTCAACTAACACACAATTAAATCAACCAACTAAACAACTTTAATCCATCATCTTATAAAATAACGTTAATTAAATAAACATGAACCATAAATCAACTGAATACCTCAACACTTACACTACACAAACAACAAGAATGAAAACCTCAGTCATAACACGACTCACAACAGACGACGACTTGGGACGGGGACGCTTCCAAACCTACTCCCTTTTTCAACAATTTTACCCGTTGGGCTAGTTTATCGCTCGCCCTGTCCTGCCGAGGCAGGTGGAATCGAGACTTATTCCTGCAATCCTGCATCCAAGCAAACGTCAAACAGCACATGCATACATATATATATATAAAATCAACATCCTACCGTGAGAAAGAATCGCAGTGTAGCAGGGCACTCGTGAACGAGTGATGCTACCCTGTCCTCTCACCTAATCTACTCTAACAATTACAATGTCAATAGTAACATTTCCAATCCAAATAGATCATAAGATAACATTATACTAAACTACTGCATCATAACTAATTACTAACCATTGCATTATAAATTAACACAGAATTCAAATCACATGATCATAGAATTATCACATTGACATATAAAACATTCGAGAGAAAGCATTACCTAATAAAATAATCCAAACCCTACATATAGAGTATCATAAATCACAATAAGAATATCAATTGTAGCAATCAATTAACTACATAACCACACACACCAAAATGATGAATCAGTCACCAACACAATCCAGTATCACACTAACATATAAAGCAAACAATAGTAATAAATAGTATCGAAAACATAGGGGTATTACAAGAGCAATTTAAGGATGTGTTAGAATCAATCTTGCACCCATACCTCGGACATCAATAACACATAAGCCTCTTAAAACTCATTTAAATCATGATTCAACATAAGAAAGAGTCCCGCTATTGAATGTTTGAGATTCTAAGGTGAGTCAACTAATGGTTGGTAGATAAGATTGCATGAATAAGAATGTAAACTAATGTTTGAAAACTTAAGCTGCATAGTAAACCCTATTTAGAAAAAAGGATCAAACTAGATGCTACATAGAATTGAAGGGTGAAACTAAAAATTTAATTAATCACTTTTACAAGTAAACTATGACCTAGTAAACTTAGTGCAACTATAACAACAACTGCCAAACTCTTATGTCCTATTGTTTAAAGATTAAATAGTAAATGAAGCAACATGATTTCTATGATTCAAGTCAAAGGTGAAGGCATAGAAGAATACAATTGAAATAAGATTGTTAAGGACTAGAAAATATGATGTTTAAGTCACCCCCCTTATAATAATTAGACATAAGAAGAATTGTGAAGAGATCCTTTCAAAATGAAAATTTGGAGTTAAAACATTATCTAGAACTCATGCTATTACTACTCTCTTATAAATGAGTTAAGAACTAAAGACTTGTTGTTGCCCAAGTAAGAAAGGATGCATGCCATATATAGGAAGTAATAACACACTCAATTACGTGTTGACCTTGAAGGTCGTGTGCATGTCATAAGGATTGAATAATCATTTGTATGAAACTATAAATTGAGTAATGAATTATGTGTGGCTCATGGTGTATTATGTGATGGGAAAGTTAAAATATAGATAAGAGACACTAAAGTAGACTTGTAAAACTTCTAACTAATGTTGTGTATTCTATACCATTGACTATATTTACTCTTTAAGGGAAGAAAATTTACAACCAAATGTAAAGGAGAAAACTTTAAATTAGGTAAAACTTTTTAAGACTTTTACTTATTATGCATCTTATGAGATTAGATGGAGCTATGATTGTGAAAATGATGATTATGACAATATGATTGGATGGTTCAACCTTAGATAGAAAAATACAAGATTTATAAAAGAGATATTAATAAGTTGTGAGAACTACTATTTCATGATTTGTGATGTATTTTATGCATTGAGTTTATTTTTTTTATTTACTTATTTATTTATTTTTTTTTCTCATATTGTGATGTTTCAAATGAAAATGGTTAATTATCTTCCTTATTAAGTAGGAAACTCTCTTTAACATGTGTGAAAAACATAGTGGTATTACCTATATGGATATGTTGTGAACATAACAAACATAGTTGAATAAAATAAAAAGAATGGCATGATAACTATAGAAAAACCAATCTTTATTTTAAAGTGATGCCAAACACTAACTTAGCAAGATGGAAAGTGTGGTGAACCAAGTATTGTTGAGTTCTAAGAAGTTGGAGTAATATATCTAAGCTAATGTTGCACATCGTCTAGTGATTTCTTTTACTTATGCAAGTGAGTGGATATCTTCAAAATTAAGAAGAAAAGTGAATATTGTTTTAAGAAAGTATCTAGAATATTTAAGTGTATTACTTTGTTCTATAATATGGTGAATTTTGTAAAAGTGTATTGTGTTAAGACTTGTGAAGTGGAAAACTAGTAAATGTGATGTGCCCCAATTATGAGATACAAGGTATCCAACTTGGGATAAGGGTGAGGGGATGTCATGTATGATCCCCCTATGTGTACCCTTTGTGATGGCCTTTATGTAAGCTAGCTAGTTGTGAGCTCCAATGAATGTGTTAAGTGTATAAGTGTGTCTATTAAATGAAATGTGATGTATTCCTTTGTGTTAGTTTTATTTATATGTTAAATGTGTACCCCTAGCATTTGGTTCCCCCCCTTATGGGAGTGCGATGCCAACTAGTGTAAATAGGGGTTGAGAGGCACATGTTCTCCCATTGGGAAATTATACGCTCAGGGCGTTGTCCCTAATCCTGATAAAGGATCTATGTTGAGTCGTTGTAATTATCCCATGGACGTTGACCGTGGCCAACTCCCCCACATATGAGAGCCACAATTGTTGGTTCATAGTGCAAACCTATTCCTTGATGTTTATAACCCATGGGTAAAGGATGGAATTACATG
>VDFB02243059.1:0-14478 GCA_007258455.2 Sequoia sempervirens | reverse complement strand
TACATGGGTTTGTTACTGTGAATCCTTTTGTTTTTTGGTTCTTTTCCTCTAAAACAATTTTTTTGGCTTTTAATAGTCACTAGACAAAGAAGGCAGCTGAAAGAAATCAAGCAAGAAGAGCCACATTTGGAAAACCCTTTGTAGAGCATTTTGAAAACAATCTATACTCTTGCAAAACAACAGACCAAGAACATACATTTTCCATCACTACAATCGTTGTGGGAATCAATGTTCCATATAACACTTAAAAGACAGCTTATCATTCCATGAATGTACCAATAGAATAAACATAGGGATCAATATGTATCAAAATTGTTTGCATATACTATGACATACATACATATCTGCACATAGGGGAAATACATTTTCCATCACTACGATCAATGGTGGCATCAATGTTCCATATAACACTTAAAATACAACTCATCATTCCAAGAATGTCTCAATATGTATCAATTTTGTTTTGCATCTACTATGGCATACATACATATGTGCACATAGGGGGAATAGAATGAAACACAACAAAACAAGGCATTATTCATCACTACGATCAATGGTGACATCAATATTCCATAGAAGAATTAAAATGTATGTATCTGTTGTTTTGTGGTGATGGTTGCAACACAATAAAATAGTTAATGTTATACACTTTATGTTGTTTTCCATAAGGCATTGTTGAGATTATTGTTCTCTAGCTTTGGCTATATTGTTTCATTTTTGATAAGGCATTGATGAAAAAAGAATTTTTCCGTGTGTGGGGTTATTTTATTTTCTTTGCATGGGTTTGTTACTATGAATTCTTTTGTTTTGTGGGTTTTTTCATCTAGATCACTATTGAAACCAATATTGTTTCATTTATGGTTCACGTTTTGTGACAATTTAATATGATTTTTTTTGTCATCTATGACACTATTGAAACTAATATTGTGTTATTTATGGTTTGTGTATGGTTCCAATTGTTTCTATATTAAGTGCAATAAGGAACATTGATTTTACTAATGATCATAGTGGTGGAGAATGTGTTTTCTTGCTTGAGGGTTTGATGAGAGCCTATGAGGCTCCATTACCCAATATAGCAGGGTGGAGAGTAGGACTTCTTTTGTTGTGTTTCATTTTTAGGAAAAAAATTATCAGAGCTAAGACTTTTGTATTCCTCTTGCAACCATCGGCCCATGAAAAAAACACAAAATAACCTACAACCAGGGTATGTGCAGGATCATCATGGAAAAAATAGGCCCTTAAGTGGTAAAAATGTAGAAAAAATGAGAGTTAGGCAACCTGACATAAAAATCTGAATAAGTTATCCATATTATTTCAAAAGTATGTAATCTACAAAACGAATGCAAGTTTCTAACTTCATTAGGTTTATGATGAAAAATAAAATTGACGGGTGAAAATTTTAAATTTCAATGCAAGAGTAATTTAAATTTTATGGAAAAAAATAAGAAGTAGTGGTGTCTTATCCTAATTACCCTAACCACAATAAAATTATAATATTTTTATAATATTTTAGATATAATTAGAGTGAGCTATTTCCTAATGTGATGCATATTATTTTATAATTCTTTTCCATGGGTAAATAATTAATTATGAATTTTTTATTACAACATTTCAAAAATATAGTAAACCCATATGTCCTAATTCTCAATCTTAACTTCATCAAAACTTCATGAATTTTAATTTTTTAAATCTTATAGTATGTGAAGCATAGAATGACGATGTTTCCAAATTCTTAAAATGTGATGTCGCTTTGGAAAGCTATAGATGTTTCTCAATCAACCTATCAAAGATGACTTTAGTCAGAATCAAATAGAAATGGAAAATAATTATTTATTAAATTCAAAGTAAAGCATAATTTATATCATGGAAAGTTGAGAATCTCCTTTAAAAACCCTTTTCATTTCATCAATTTTGGGTTAAAAAAAGGTTGTCAGCCACATACCCTACACATACCCATCATATCGCCACCTTTTGGCCCATCATGATCCTACACATACCCACCACCTTCACATAAGATTGACAAGGGATGGTTAAACTTGCACCTTCATACAAGCTCACCATCTTGGCATCAACATTAATCTTTGAATGGTTTCAGTGTAGTGGCAATGGTTACAATAACACCTGCCATTTTAAACCTCGTAAAACATAGCAAAAGTCTACACAAGTTTTGATACTTAGGCATTGTTGAGTGTTGTTTTGTGGCTTCACCTACTATTGAAGTTGTGAACCAAGATGACGAGCTTCTATAAAGGTACAAGTTCAACCACCCTATTCAACACATGTATCAGTATTTGCAATTATTGTTATATATACTTGTGGACATGGTTGTATGCAAGTATACATCTACATATGCATATACATAAAAATATATGCATGCAATTGAATGTTCTTAGTGCATAATACATCTTGATATAAATGTTTGTAAATATATGTGTTTGTAATGCATTTTTATGCATATATGCATGTAGATTTGAATGTGTATATGCATGTGTGAGTGTGTATGTTGGTATATGCATTTTCCATATGTATTGCTAAAGCCATAGGTCAAGAATCACTAACTCCCTATGGAAAATAGTGCAAACTATTACCATAGGCCACACTAAAACAACCAACAATGCCTTATCAAGAAGAACATTATTGGAAACTCAAGGGAATATAAATAAGAGGGGGATTGAATCAGTTGTCACTAAATCTCAAACTTATTCAACTTATTAACCTTCATTTTAGATCTAATCATTAATCATGAAAGAATAAATGAACACATCAAAAGCACACATAACACAGAGATTTTTTATGTGGAAACCCTGTTAGGGGAAAAACCATGGTGGAGGTCAATCCACAAGATTATACCCTGTTAAAAGTATAAGAAAATATGAATGGGAAATGCACATGCATTCAGGCACACTGCCTAGAGCTCATTGCTCAAATGCAACAAGGTTTACTGCCCAAGAAAGACACACTATCTTACAAAAAGATTCTGATTAAAACCATATAGATTTGAACTAAAAAAATAGCATTTTCTAATGCCTGATTACAAATAAAATAATAATAAAATAATTACAAATAGTCATCCCAAAACAAATAAAGATTATTCATGCGAATCAACCAAGTTCGGCCATAACATAGTGAATACTGAAAAAAAAATCTCCAACATGAAAAAACATCAATTAATTTCTCCTTGAAGATCCACAACATGCTTCAACACCTTCTCGGCCAAGAAAATGCAAAACATGAACACGCAAGAGAAAATCTTGGATCATGAGTACAATGATCAATGCGGACATTCCAAAAAGATAGAGAAAAATCTAGAAACATCCACAAACATCATGAAACACCAAAGAAGCATCCACAACAACTAAAATTACTGAAATAACATAATCTTCAATCAGGAATACTAATTGAAGTGACAAAAAAATTATCAGAATGAAAATCATCATAACTCAATCAACTCTTCATGCAAATCTCTGAAATTCCATGTGGATAAACTAGACATACTCAAAAAGAAACCCTTTATTCCATAACCTCATAACAACAACGTATTGGACACACCGATAGAAAGAACTTCACTTCACCACTAACAACCTGTAGCATTTCTTATTACAATTTTCTCAATATCCTTGACATATACAACTTCTAATGCAACAATGCTAATAGTGTTGACATCAATGACAACCACAACATCCAACAATCTCCCCATTTGGTATAGATGGCAACACATGATGTGAAAAATACAATCAACAGAACTACACTTACTCTTCCTTTAAGTTCTGACTTTTCTTTCCTCAAATGATCTTCTCCCCACAAGGCTCTTCTCCCCATATAATTAGCAGTTTGTTTTTCACATTAGTCTTGTCCCCATTTGACATCAATGACAAAGATCTCTTCAACACAAGCTCTGAGTCACATATCTAAACTTCTAAACATCTGAACATCTAACTACTCCCCCTCAGTAGCAACCAACACAACATCAATACGGATCAAAATATGATCATGAAATGTGCAAATTGATGCAATGCAATGCATCGTTAATTTTGATTAGGAGGGGTAATCACCCCTAACTTCCCTCGGAGATATTCAAAATTATCCTTAGGCAATAGATTTGTAAAGATATCTACAATCTGCTCCTTAGTAGGCACATACTCCAATCTAACTTCCTTTTCACTTACCTTCTCTCTCAAAAAGTGAAATTTTATAGATATATGCTCGGTCTTTGAATGTAGCACCATATTCTTAGAAATGTTAATAGCACTTGAGTTATCACAAAATATAACAATAGGCTCATCATACACAACTCCGATATCCTTTAGCATCTATTTCATCCATAGTACCTGAGTAAAATTATTAGCAGCAATAATGTATTTTTCCTCTGTAGTAGATAAAGAAATAGTATTTTGTTTCTTAGTCGACCATGAAATCAACTTCTTTCCCAAGAAAAATGCTCCACCACTAGTACTTTTTCTGTCATTCGCACCTCCTTCCCAAACAACATAAGTAAAGGCACTCAAAGTAAGATCATAATCTTTAGGATACCATAGACTAAAATCAACCATCCCTTTCAAGTATCTGAAAATTCTCTTTACAATAATCACATGGAATTTTTTAGGATAGGCTTGAAATCTAGCAAGTTCAATACATACAACATTCATGATATCAGGCCTAGTTTGAGTCAAATAAAGCAATCCACCAATCATTGATCTATATCTTGTCTAATTTTCCTTCGAAGAATAATCATTAGTTTCCAACTTGCATCTGGTCACCATGGGTGTACCAACAGGCTTTGAATCTTCCATACCAAATTTCTTTACCAATTCCTTCACATACCTGGATTGAGATATAAAACTCCCTTTATCTAACTTAGTAATTTGCAATCCCAAGAAGAATTTTATCTCTCCAATCATTGACATTTCAAATTCATTCTACATCTCATTATCAAACTTCATACACAAGCTATCATCTCCTCCAAATATGATATCATCAACAAAAAATTCCACAATCAAATCTTTATCATCATTCTTGAAACACAGATTACTATCAGTAGTACCTTTGTTAAATCCAAGTTTCACCAAGTACTTATCTAGTTTGGCATACCATGCTCGAAGGGCTTGCTTAAGACCATACAATGCTTTCTTCAATCGACACACCATATCTTCATGATCAATCAATTGGAATCCATCAGGTTGCTCAACATATACCTCTTCTTCCAATTCACCATTTAGAAAAGCATACTTAACATCCATTTGATAAACCTTGTAGTCTTTATAAACAACATATGCAAGAAACAACCTCACAACTTCAATTCTAGTAATAGGGGCAAAGGTTTCTTCAAAATAAATACCTTCCATTTGAGAATATTCCTTACAAACCAGTCTTGCTTTATTTCTAACGACTTCACCTTGTTCATTCAGTTTGTTTCTAAGGATGAATTTATTTCCAATTACATTCTTATCCTTAGGTCTGGGAACAAGAATCCATATATCATTCTTCTGAATTTTCTATAGTTCTTTCATTGCTTCAAGCCAATTCTCATATTTGCATGCTTCATTCACATTGTTAGGCTCAATATTTGAAATCAAACAATACTCTTCTACAAATTTTCTCCTAGTCTAGAAAACTTTGTTCTTATCACCTATGATCTGATTTTCTGAATGATTCAATCTCGCATACCTTAAAGTCTTCTTAGAATGTTCTTCAACTTGAGGCTCTTCTGATCTCTCTTTTGTTCTTCCATCAGTTTCTCCTTCTTGATTTACTAAAATGATTTGAACTTGACTTGTAGTATGACCTTGCTTTCCTTTGCTTCTACTATCATTTTGATCATCAAAATCATATCCACAGGTTCTGGATAGTGCAACTATGTCTTCATCAACCTTCACATTTTCACTTTCAACCATTTTCATCAATCTTTTGTTGTAACACTGATAGGACTTAATTTTAGTAGTGAAACCCAAAAATATTCCTTCACCACTCCTAGCATCAAAATTTCCTATATCTTCATCTCTTTTGATATAACACTTGCTTCCAAAGATTTTGAAATATCTAATAGTAGGCTTTGGACCAGTCCATAGTTCAAAAGGAGTCTTACCAGTATCACCTTTGATTTGTACCTAGTTAAGTGTGTACAGAACATTACTCACAGCTTCTCCCCAGTATATATGAGGCACATTTCCTTCCGACATCATGGTTCTAGCTGCATCTAGAACTATTTTGTTCTTTCTTTCCACAACTCCATTTTGTTGAGGGGCCCTCGGTGCCAATAACTATCTCTTTATTCCATGCTCTTCACAAAAAGAATTAAACTCACTCGAAGTGAATTCACCACATCTATCTAATCTCAGACACTTAATCTTCAAACTAGTATTTGTCTCAACCATAGCCTTAAAGATCTTGAAATTCTCTAGAGCTTCAGATTTCTCCCTTAGGAAAGTAGCCCACTTCATCCTTGAATAATCATCAATATGAAACATGAAGTATCTGTAACCTTGCAAACTTCTAGTTCTAGAAAGACCACATAAATCAGTATGCAGAAGTTCCAACAATCATTTGAATTTAGTTATTTACTTTGAAATGAAATTCTTGTTTTCTTTCCTAACTGACATTCTTTCCATATGGAATTAGTAGGTTTCATCAGCTTAGGAAGATCTCTCACAACTTTAGTGGAACTTATCTTGACAATGTTATCAGAGTTAACATAACACATTCTCCTATGCCATAACCAACTCTCATCAACTTGAGCAATTAAACAAATTTTACTAGTAGTATCTAGATGAAAGATATTACCTTTTGTTTGTGTACTTGATGCAATCACATTTCCATAATTTCCCAATATTTTGCACTTACCATCCATGAGCTATACATTGTATCCCTTATCAACCATTTGACCAAGACTCAATATTATGATTCAAACCTTCAACATACAATACATCATGAGTTTTATGCTTACCATCAAGAGAAATGCATCCTTTTCCATGGATCACATCAACTGTGTTATCACCAAGTCTCACAACACCACCATCATACTTCTCCAAATTCATAAACTTACTTTTATCTATTGTCATATGATGAGAACAACCACTGTCAATTACCCATTCATCTTTCTCTTCAACTTGAGCATATAGGGATTTCTCCACATTTGTACAACTAGTAGATTTAGTACACATATAATTATTTTCATTGATAGCAATAAACAAAAATTTGTCTTCACTTGCATTTCCTCTGTCAAATTCATCATATGTTACACCTTCATCAACAACATAGTAACACTTCTTTTGGAATTTAGGTCTGTTAAATCTTGGCTTGGAAACTCTCTCAGGGCACCTTGATACAAAATGACTTATCTTATTGCAAGAGGAAAATTTAATAGGAAGCTTTCCCTTGTATTACCTTGTCCTCTTGCTTCTCTTTTCACAATCAATGCTTCAAGTTCTTCAAGATCTCTTTCTTCTCCATCTAGTTGTTTCATTTCATCCTCATACGTGAATGTCTTTCTTGATGAAATTTTGCATGGATCATATCTCTGTCTATCTCTTCCAGAAGTAGTAGCCTTAAATGTAGATTCAACCTTAGGAAGGACATCACCAAATTCACTCAACTCAAAAGCAATAAGCTTACCAATCAACATATCTCTGGTAACATTTGTCATAGTTCAAAGTTCTTCAATAGCACTAGCCTTGACTTTGTAAGAATCAGGCAAAGATCTACACACTTTAGCAACAATCTCTTATTCATCTATCTCTCCACCAACACATCTGATACCACACACAATTTCATTTACTCTTTGCATGAAAGTAGTAACATTTTCATCATCACCCATTTTCAACTTTTCATATTTTCCTTTCAAACTTTGTATCTTACTAATCTTCACATTTGCATCACCTTCATACAAGGTCTCCAACTTCTTCTAGATCTCATAAGCAATATTTAGATCAGTCACATTTTTCATCTCAATATCAGTCAAAGCACTCAACAACACCTCCCTAGCCCTGATATTATATTCAACATCCTTGATATCAACAAAAGTAGAGGGACCATTCTGTGGAATAACATATATATTTTTTGTAATGCTCTAGTACGGTTCACCAATGCATCTCATATGTCACTCCATTCAAGCTTTCCATAAAGAATAATTTGTTCCATCAAATCTAGGACTATCCTTCTTGTAAGTCACCATCACGAATCACCTCAAGTTGTTAAACTTCTTCCAAGGAACTACAAGCTCTAATAGAAATTGTTGGAAACTCAAGGGAAGAAAACTAAGAGGGAGGGTGAATCAGTTGTCACTGAATCTCAAACTTATTCAACTTAATAACCTTAATTTCAAATCTGATCATTAATCATGAAAGCATAAATGAACAACATATCAAAAGCACACATAACACAAATATTTTTTAGATGGAAACCTTGTTAGGGGAAAAACCATAGTGGAGGTCAATCCACAAGATTATACCCTATTAAAAGTATAAGGAAATATGAATGGGGAATAAAAATTCATTCAAAAACACTACCTAGAGCTCACTACTCAAATACAACAAGGTTTACTTCCCAAGGAAGAAACACTGTCTTACATAAAGATTTAGATTAAAACCATCTAGATTTGAACTGAGAAAATAGCATTTGCCAATGCTTGATTACAATTCTAGTAAAGCACATGAACACTTCTTCACTCTTCTTCGCCGTTCTTCACTATCGGCTCTGCCTTCGAATGATCTCAACTTTATTCTCACATAGGACTCATACAATTTGCATTCACACCTCTTCCACACTTCTAACAATCACTCTTATATATCCACAACAAGAAATTACATCACTATAAGTCAGCCACCAAATGATAATAAAATAATTATAAATAGTCAACCCAAAAAAAAAAAAGATTATTCATGTGAATCAACCAAGGTCATCCATAACATAGCAAAAACTGAAAACAACATCTCCAACATGAAAAGAACTTCAATTAATTTCTCCTCGAAGATCCACAACACGCTTCAACACCTTGTCGGCATGAACATGCAAGAGAAAATCTTGGATCATGAGCACAAAGATCAATGCGGACATGCCACAAAGATAGAGAATGAACTAGAAACATCCACAAGCATCATGAAACACTAGAGAAGCATCCACAACAACCAAACTTATTGAAATAATAGAATCTTCAATTAGGAACACTAACTAAAGTGACAAAAAAATTGTTAGAATGAAAATCACCATGGATAAACTAGAAATACTCAACAAGAAACCCTTTAGTCTGCAACCTCATAATAGCAAAGTACTGGACACACTGATAGAAGGAACTTCACTTAACCAATGACAACCTGTAGCACTTCTTATTATAATTTTCTCAATATCCTTGACATATACAACTTCTAATGCAACAACGCTAATAGTATTGACATCAATGACAACCACATATCAACAACATAACCACAACATCCAACAAAAAAGAACTCTTTTATTACTTTGAAACCATCACTACTACACAAAAACCATACAACAATTAATGTTGATGGCAACCTGCATTTAATTTCACTGGTCTTCTCTATTGATGTGCCAAACATGTTCAATATAAATAATTAAAAAATCCACCACCTTTTTCCCAACTGAGAGATAGAAGTATATACACACAAAAAGTATGTGTTTCTTTTGTTGTGTTTCATTTTTCTTTTCATGTGTACAAATATGTATGTATGTGAAATTAGATGTAGAAAAAATTCATATATACTCCTCCCCATGTTTATTGTGTTGGGAAGATAGAATTTGTTATTGGTTTCTTCATCAAAAAGGAATTCTTACAATAATAGGCTTTATATTAAGCATAATAAGAAACATTGGTTGCCACATACAATGTGTTGAAAATATTTTTGAAGTTGTTGAAGGAAAAATTTCTAGAGAATATAATGGCCAGTTTTGAATTAACTCTTTTGCATAAATTCCATATCTTTGATCTAATACTTTGAGTTGGATGACCTTCATCAAGCACATGTAGACATGCATTCTCTAAAAGCAATTTTCTTCAGAGTAGCTGATCAAAGATCTGGAATTCATGCAAAAGTCTTGACTAAATATCGCACATTATACTCTTAGGAAATCTTGTCCATAATAACCTCAATGAGCTTTTCAATGAATTCTACCTGCTAAGGCCTAATTTTTTCAATTGTTTCTTGCATTGAAAAAAGAAGCCTAGGAAAAAAAATAAAAATAGTAAAGAGGGTGGTGAAGAAGGAATGCTGAGAAAAATTCTAGCCAAAGTGCACACAATAAGGGAAAACCACAAAACAAGAGGTTTCATAATATTTTCATTTGATTTTTTTGTTTTTAATCTTCTTCTGCTAGTTGAGTGTAGAGTATATTGCTGCTACATGTGAGTTCATAAAGACATGTTGCATATCGTAGAATGATAGGCTCTATATTAAGTGCAATAAGAAACATTGGTTTCACCATTGATCATAGTGGTGGGAAATGCATGTTCTTACTTGGGGGTTTGGTGATAGCCTATGAGGCTTCATGACCCAATATGGTAGGGTGGAGAGTAGGCCTTCTTTTGTTGTGTTTCATTTTAATTTCCCTATGTGTAGATATGCATGTTTATGAAGTCATATGCAACCAACATTCATATGCACAACAACCTATATATTAAGTGGAACACAGAACATTAGTATCACCATTGATTACACTAGTGGACAGTGAATGTTATTCTTCCACTATAATCAATGGTAAGACCAATATTTCATCTCACACTTAATATACAACCTATCATTCTAAGAAATCCTTATTGAGGCCCAGACAAATAACAACTATCCTTCAAGGAACATAAAAATAGCCAACAATTCCTTATCGAGAAGAACATGAACTATTTTATTACTTTGCAGCCATCACCACTACATAGAAACCATAAATCAAATAATTTATTTGAGTCCATAGAACAACAATCAACAATGCCTTATGGAAAATAGAATAAATTTTTTTATTACATCGACAAGTTTTAAATGCAAGGTCTAGAAAACTGCAATGAAAAATATCAATCAATAAGAGAAATAGGTATGTACCTATGAGTCATTCTATTATGTAATAATTGAATTGTGAAAATATTATTATAAGTAAGACTAATAATATCATCTTGATTGAACCTCATGGTCTTTATTCTCAAATTCTATGATTAAATATTTGACTCTTAGTACCTCGTTATGCTAATTAAGTATCATATAAACCATGAGTGGAATTCATGTTAATGAGAATTATATATTAAAGGAAACATTATTTAGATAAGAAAATAAAACATTCGTACTCCCTTAAGGCATGGGTTCTCTAGATTTTATATTCTCAAATCTAATGTATGTGGGTTTCCCCTTATAAAATGATGAATTTATGGTGTGTGAGAATTTGTTCAAGTTGTGCATGTCTATATGTACATCTATATCAAAAAAATAAAAGAACATTAGACCATGTTGTACTGAAATAATTTTGCTTGATGACTATGGACAGATGATCTTTGTTCATATATCAATAATTAGTGAAGGTACTAATGATCATTTAAAAATTATTACTTTGATGGAGTTAGACATGACATCAAATCAAAATTATTATTGGTTGGTTATTCATTATGATGAATTTATGGTGAATTAAATGTTGGTTTATTGATGCATAACCATACTATTATATCTTGAAGTTCGTAGATGTGCCTCATTTAATACATTCAATTAAATTGAAAGGTATGGTGCATTAAGGTTTTAAATTTTTTGTACTACAATTAGTTGTAATGGGAAAAATTATCATATTAATTTCTATAACACATTATATGATGCTTAAATATGGATAGGATGTTTCATACTAAGAAAGTTATGCCCAAAAAATAGAACAACCCCACAACCCGACATTTTTTTTTAAATAGTGGATTACATGGAGAAAACCACAAAACAAAAGAATTGACAACAACAAAGACATGCAAGGGAAAAAAAAAACAACCCCAATAACATTAACTATTTAATTGCCTTGCAACCATCGACACCACACAAAAACCATAAATGAAACAATATTGGTTTCAATAGTGTTGTAGATGACAGTAGAATTCACAACAACAAACCAATGGAGAAAAAAAACCAAAATAACCTGGCACCCAAACAAATTCTTTTTTCAACAGTAACTTATAAAAAATGAGACAATATTGCTAAAGCTATAGAACAATGGTAGAGAATGCCTTATGGATAATAACATAAACTCTATAAAATTTACTATTTTATTCTGTATCAAAAACGAAATAATATAGCTAAAGCTAGAGAACAACAGTCAACAATGCTTTATGGAAAACAACATAACTGTACAACATTAACTATTTTATTGTGTTGCAACCATCACCACAAAATAAAGGCTATAAATAAAACAATATTGGTTTCAACAATGACATAATTTTTTTTTATTTCAACAGTACCTTATAAAAAATGAAACAATATAGCCAAAGCTAGAGAACAATGATCAACACTATTTTATGGATAACAACATAAACTCTATAACATTTACTATTTTATTGCATATCAAAAATGAAACAATATAGCCAAAGCTAGAGAACAACAGTGAACAATGTCTTAAATGAAACAATATTGAAAAATTCACAGAACAACAATCAACAATGCCCTATGGAAAATAACATAAACTACTAGAGAACAATATTAGTTTTAACGTCGTAGATGACAACAAAATTTATAGTAACAAATCGATGCAAAAGAAAAAAAACCAAAATAACCCCACACTCAAACAAATTCTATTTTCAATAGCACCTTATTAAAAATGAAACAATATAGCCAAAGCTAGAGAACAACAATCAACAATACCTTATGGATAACAACATAAACTCTATAATATTTACTATTTTATTGTGTTCTAACCATCACTACAAAACATGAACTATAAATGAATCAATATTGGTTTCAACAGCGACCCAGATGAAAAACCCACAAAACATAAGAATTCACAGTAACAAACCCATGCAAAAAAACAAAATAACCTCACACATAGACAAATTCTTAAAATAACCTCACACATAGACAAATTCTTTTTTCAACAGTACCTTATTGAAAATGAAACAATATAGCTAAAGCTAGAGAACAACAATCAACAATGCCTTGTGAAACACAACATAAACTATATAACATTAACTATTTTATTGTGTTGCAACAATCACCACAAAACTAAAGCCATAAATGAAACAATATTCATTTCAATAGTGACCCAGATGGAAAAAAATCCACAAAACAAAAGAATTCATAGTAATAAACCCATGCAAAACCATCGTGAAAAAACGCGAACCATAAATGAAACAATATTGGTTTCAACAGTCAACCCAGATGAAAAAACCCACAAAATAGAAGAATTCAAAGTAACAAACAAATGTAAAAAAAAAAATTGTCTTGCAACCATCATGACTACATAGAAACCATAAATAAAACAATATTGGTAAAGCCACATAACAACAATTAACAATGCCCTACGAAGAATAACATAAATTGTTTTCAAAATACTCTACAAAGGGTTTTTTCAATATGCACCTCTTCCTGATTTCCATTAAGGGGTTTCTCAAATGCACCTCTTCCCACTTACTTTCTCTCGACTCCCTTCTTTCTCCAACAACTATAAAAAATAGGGAAAAAAATTATCAAATCAGAGACTTTTGTATTGTTTTTTCAACCATCACCCCATGCAAAAAACACATAATAGCCTACAACCACCTTCACAGAAGCTCGACAACGGATGATCCAACTCACACCTTCACAGAAACTTTCCCTCGTCGCTCACAGCTCAGATAGGAGGTAAAGCCATAGAAGGACACCCAACAATTCCTTATAAAAAATTGTGTAGACATTCGCTATAAGTTTTAAATGTCAGGTCTTATTACAACCATCGCCACTACATGGAAACCATACAACAATTAATGTTGATGCCAGTCGCCGTTTAATTTTGCTCACCTTCTCTATCAACGTGCCAACTGCTTTAACTATAAAATTAAAAAATCTGCCATCTTTTTTCCAATCAGCTAACCATCGGCTAATAAAAAATTTAAAAGTGAATATCCCACAAAATCTTAACATATAATATAATTTCATTTTATAGGAGAAAATATAAAAAAAACTCATTATTTGAAAGAAGTGCGCTTAAAAGTGTGATGGAGATCTCTACAAATGTATAAAGAATAGCCACTAACTTTGAAAAGCCTATAGAGTATTATTGGCTTTAATCTGTTATGGGCATCAAAAGGTATAGCAATTACCCTTCTCTCTCGGGTAATGGCCCTTGGTTTGTGAAGTTCTTTGCATAGATTTCCCATGTAGTGAGATAAATTCGCAAACCTATAATGAACGTTCAGATAATTGGGTGGCTAAATATATAGATCTATCGCAATACAACGCATTATGTATAGATTAATGTTATTTCAACAGCTTTATTATTCTATAAACTTGTTTATTTCGAAGAGCCACATTCTATAAATTTGTTTATTTT
>VDFB02243054.1:0-25641 GCA_007258455.2 Sequoia sempervirens | reverse complement strand
TTGGTCTTGTAAACTTTGTTCTACAATTTTTAGCTATATGACCAAAGTTATTATAGTTATATCAAATTACATTCATATCTACTAAAGGAGCAAACAAATTCTTGCTTATAAAATTTGCACTCCTCCTAGGAATAACTCTACATTCTCTAGCCTTATGACCAAATTAATTACACATATAGCAATATCCATAGAAATATGAAGAATACCTGGTCATAGCATTTTGTGTTGGATGAGGTTGTATTTTTTGTCTTAGCCTCCTTGAATCATGCACTCTTGCAAATCCATTAGCATCAGTCCTAAAATTTTTCCTTGTCTTCTGATGATTTGGAGTAGATTTGTTATCCTTCTTGTCTACAATGGGATTATTTTATTCCTTAGTTTTCTCAACTTCTACAGATTTCTCTTTGAGTTCACTCCCTTTGCAATCACTATCATTGACAAATCTAGACTTTTCTCCTGCCCTAAATCGTTCATATAATTTTGCAGAAGCATCAACAAAGGAACTCTATCCTTTTCTAGTCCTAAGCCTAATTTTTCTTTGTTAGTTGGATTTTGTGTGCTTAGAAATTCATCCAAAATTTTAGAACCACCTTTCAACTTCAAGCCTTTTCAACACGCTCCTTAGCTTTCTCCAAATCCTTTCTCAAGAGAACAATTTTTGCCTCAAGCTTCATGCATCTATCCATTTCAGATTTTAATTTTGATTTCAACACTCCTTCCATTATTTTGGCTTCCTCCACTTGAATTTTCATATCTACTATCATCTGACTAGATCCCTCAAGATCCTTGCATATTTTGTCAGACTCCTTTTGTGCAAGTTTCTTCTACTGCTTGTTCTCCTTTTTCAACTATTTAATCTCATCTTTGAGATAATCTATCTCATCTAAGGAACATATAAGTTCTACTTCCAAGTTAACCTCTCCTTCTTCTTCACCATTTTCACCAAAGTATTGAAATTTTCCATCCTTTTGTTCCTCAGACTCTTTTTCCATGAAGATAAACTCATTTTCTCTCATTAAAAAATCACAACTTTGTTCATCATCTGAGTTATTATTGTCATCTAATACATCACTATCCCTTGGATGTATAGACTCTTCTTTTTCTGAAAGCTTTTTCTTTTAGGGTAGTAGGGTTTCTTCATTTTATCATAGATTTCTCATGTTCAAAAATATTTTTCTTATTGTAGGGACATTTAGCAGCAAAATGGCCTACTTTACCACATTCAAAGAATTTAAAGGGAAACTTACCTTTGTATTTTCTGGATCCTATTCTTAGTCTCCTAATGAAATTTGCTTCTTCTTCATCAGTCTCATCATTCTTGGAAGTGATCAATCGAGTCTTGTCTTTCTTAAATGCTTCATCCTTCAATTTTTTGTCAACCTTGAATGCAACTTCATTTCTAGATGGTTTTGCATCTCCCATCCTCATCTTATATGCAGTGAATATACCATGTAGCTCATTTAGAGTAAGTTTGTCTATTTCTCTTCCTTCCTCTATTGCTAAGATCTTAGAATCATACTTGTATATGATTGATCTTAGAAATTTTAGTACAACGACATCTTCTTTCACTTCTCCAAATCATCTAATGGAGTTCACTATATCATTAACTCTCAGAAGATTGTCAGTAGTATTCTCTTCTTCTGTCATTTTTAGGCCTTCAAATATGGCTCTTAGTACTTGAAGATTGGCCAATTTTACCTTGTCATCTCCTTCATAGATATTTTTCAATGCATCCTAGACATCTTCTGCATTCTTACAATACACCTTATTTTGCACACATCTAGATAGACTGTTTGTAATAGAAAACCATGCATTTTCATTGTTCTCATAATATCTTTTTATCGTAGCATCAGTAGGAAGTGTGGCTGGTAGTGTGTATCCATTCACAAAAAACATCCACACATCAAACCCTAAAGATCCCATATATCTCTTCATCAATGAGCTCCAAAATGTATAATCTGTTGCATTGAACTAGGGTGGCTTGTTTGTGGAAGAATTTTCTTGACTGGCCATTGTGTTCATAAATCTAAGGATCTACCTGAGTTGATTAAGCTTCTCCTAGGGAACCTAGGGCTCTTATACCAATTGTTGGAACACAAAAATCTACTGAGAGGGGGGGTGAATCAGTAGGCATTAAAATTTTAACTCTTTAACCTTTAGAGTGGACTGACTCTTTAAACACTTAGTGTGCATATTGAAACTTTAAACAAGTACACATATAGCAACTCATAACAAAAGATGTGCGTGAAAAACCAAATATGGGAAAAACCATGATGAGAAAATGTTGCTAGGAACTACTATCCTAATCCAGCCTCACAAAGAAAGCTTCTGAATTTTTTAAAGGCACCAACCTAAGGAAACTCCAATCCCCTAAAATGAAAACCAACTTAGTTATTTGATGGCACCAACCTATCTGATTTGCAACAGAATGATTATTACAACTTGTTCATTAAGAACAAAATTCAATGTTACAACTTTGCAACTGCTCAAGTTTTTGTTTCTTCCACAATAACTCTCTTCTCTACTATTCACCTCTCTGTTCTACTTCGATCTTCTTTTTCCTTAGTACATTCCCTATCTACCTTAATGCATCCTCACACAATTTTTGCAACTCTCACTTTTATTTTTAGTGTATTCTCTATCCACCACAAGAGCCCAACTCACCTTCTACATTGTACACTATCTACTCTGCATGTTTTTTACACACTTGCACACACTGATAATATTCTCATCATCAATTTTGTGTAGTTGGTAGCCGATGATGATTACCTCAGGATTCTTTGCAATAATTAGATCTTCTGTTAGGGTTTTATGATATCTTCGACACTACCATACTCCTACATTGAGCCACACAACATTAATTTCTGGTACAAATAATTTTCCTTCATTCTCTCTCTTTTAAACCCTAAGATCGAATATGCATTTAATGAATCCTTCTAATTATTTGATTTGATCTCAATCCCAACCTCTGTAGTCATCAGTTCTGTTGCTTTGCACATCAAATCTACATTACATTTGTCGTTGATGCAGGTAGAATATTTAATTCTCACCTCTATGTCAGTTGATAGTTGAAACCTTGTTTACACGAGCTTAGTCGTTTGTGATCTTCATGTTCAAATCTGGCCATTGATTTAGTCTCTACGTGCCATGATCCATGGTTCTCCATTCATCTTGAGAACATTAAAATACCACCATTACATTGCTCTTCTTCAAATCTCTATCATCAATCTTATAGCTTTATGATCATCATGCTTCATTACAACGAAGGGACATAAATTACTCACTCCAAAATATCCTTTTTCTTTGATAAGCTGCCTTTGGCCTACATGTCCATACCGTCACCACACAATTCACAACAAGGATGTGAATTTCCCAACCAAGCAATCGCTATTTTCCAAATGTTGTCACACATCACCATACTCCATCCTCACCTTTAATGGGTCCCACATGGTCGACATGATGGAGGGACACACTATCAAGTTTCCCTGAAAAACATTTTCCAACCTGATGAAGCAAACCTTCATCTCAATGTCTAGGAGACACCAGAACTACATACTCCAAAAATGTGTCGTCTCTTTGATGTACTACACTGTTCTTCATATGCTGCCATCGCTACGTCGAAGAGACACAAATAAATGTTTCTCTAAAATCTAACTATCACTTCGATGACACTCTAACACTTCTTCAAAGGGACTATAAACCATCTCCTCTCAACATTGTGTTCTCCCTTTGAACTGCTATAATGGATCTCCATTGTTGCCACTTGTTTTTCTTTTTGGCATATCGAAGGGACACCAACATAGCTCCTACCGACATCTTCCTATCACCCTGAACTTACTACTATATCACCAAATCCATGCACATGTGGATTACCCAAGATTCACCATTTTTGTGAATTCCTTGCTCAAGAAGATTGCTTGAAATCAACATTCATAGCCTTCTTTTTACTTTTCGGGGGTCAAATTTCTCTCATTCTTGTTTCCTTATGCTTGGAGTGCATTGTAGCATTTGACAAGTAAGTCCAAACACATAAGTCTGAATCACTCTTTTTTTCTATTGGGATTCGACCATTGGCCTCACCCTTTTCCATTTACCTCCTTTCACATTTATCACAAACCATAACACATACTTGCGAAACTCCAAAGTGTGAAACACCAACTTTGCATTGATCTTGTCGAATGTCAGGGTTCATCCCTCCATCTTGCCAATTTCAAATATTTCAATGAGTTGCAAACCTAAAGCATTTTTAGGTGGCAAGGTTCCTCCATATTGGCTTCTTCAAACACCACTGTAAGATGTACTCCTGAAGTCCGAAGTTTGAAATATTGATGACTTAGTAGTTTTAACATCATCCTTTTGAGGGGACTCGGTAAGAGGTACGACCGAGGCCTGATATCCAAAACCAACTAGCTTAGCACAAATATGACTATCATTTATACCTCTCTTTCTTTAACATGCTATAGATGGTAAGCCCTGAAATGGAATGATAAAATTAGAAAGACTTCCAAGAACCAGTATGCACCTTCAACATCTTATATTTCTTTAGACAAATCATATTTTAACACCCTGATACAAGCACATACTACTATGCCATAAAGCGGAAACATACATAGTTTAATTTCCCATGCATTAACCCTTAGAGGAAAGATGATGTAGTTCCAAATCTAAGAAAATTTCAATAGCATAACGACATATAAATTAACATTTAAGAATGAGAAACACAAAGAACAAAAGAAAGATGTTAGATTTTTTTGTGAAATCACCCAAGATCAAAATGATTGAAGGAAAGCAAGAAAAAGAGATCAGGAGATGAATAAACTCAAAACTCCCTTAGCATTGAAATAACAATCCATATTACTAGCCAAAGGGAGGGATGAGTGCTATTTATATAGAAAAATAATGGCAGATAATTCCAAGAGAGGTAATAACTCCCAAGTTCCCATAGAAGGTGGGAGTTTTACCTACTTGGTAAATGCTAGATTACATGGTTATGCCTACTTCGGTAAAGACAATAAATGGTTATGAGAGGTGGCTAATAAATCTAAAAGAGGGTGTGAGATTCAACTACCCAAAAGTGGGTGTGAGTGACACATGTGAATGATGGACTCATTCCACATGTCCTCATCCTAACCATTCTAATATAACCTAAGCAAGCTTAATAATGTGTGCAGGAAAAATAAATATTCCCTAAACTAAGGAAAATAAAAAACCTACATTAACACCCCCGCTTAAGTGTAGCTTAGGTGGGTGAAAAGATGCAAAGATGGGTCCCGACGACTAGGCCATGTTAGGTACCCATGTACAAAATGATCTCTCACAACTGGAGAAAAGGAGAAAACTGAGTGGGACAAAAATCCTCCCCAAAAGAGAGAAAATAAAAAAAGTTTCCTAACACAAGAAGAATCCCATGCAAGGAAAAAGTCCCCTCCAAAATAGAAAGGATAAGAAAATACTATGTAGCTTTCCCTCAAGTATTCAACTATACCAATGGTTGATGCTCAAAACTAGATGTAGAAGATTGACCACGATCATTGAACAATGTTCCTCCCCTTAGGAAGAAACAAAATCAAAGGTGTATGAAGATCATCTTCCCATTCTTGAAAGGAATATGGAGGAAGAAAGTGCAAAATGTATGAAGTTTCTGAAAACTGCTCATGTGTCCCCATGTCAATGCAGAAAGATGCCACCATCAAATCAGGCATTCTAGGCCACACTGATGAAGATGACAATCCAAAACCTAGTAGAGATGTATGTAGAACAAGATACAAAGACTCAACTATCTCCTCTAAAGAAAAAGATGCCTCCTCCAAATCTTGCTCAAAAGAATCCACAGTCATGCCAAACTGTGAGGAATGATCATGTGGAGAATGAACAAGAAGATCCAAAGGTTCCTCCTCAAAAATTGAATAAGAATCAACTTCATCAAAGAGAAGATGAATGCCATGAATAGTGTCTCCCAAATATGAAATATGAGACTCCATAAATAAACTTGCAATGTCTGTCAAGTAGTCATCCGAAGTAGCTATATCTGGAAGATGATGTGTATCCTACTACACTAAATCATAAGAAGCCATGAATGTAGCAACACAAGTATCCTCAAAAGAAAAAGTAGATGGAGGAGAAAGAATGCAAGGCTCAAGAACTGGATCACATGTGAAAATACCCAAGTTCAAGTAGCCAAAGTTCTCAAAATAAAATCTCACACTAGGAGTGTGATCAACGATCAAAGGATAAAAACCATCATCATAAGTAAATTCTGAAAAGGCATATAACCGAGATGCATGATCAACTATCCTAGTAGCAATTATCTCTGTCTCTCCAAGTCTTTGATGAAAACTGCATTAGGTGTGAATTCCATAGTCTTCCCTGTTCCACCATGAGTGATCTAATAGATGGAAAGAAGATTGTTTGAAAGATGAGGTACACACAAAACATCATTGAAGGTGCCATCCCCAATATCAAAAAATCCTTTCCTAATTACATCCATGTATGTATTGTTTCTCATCAAAATAAGTGACATAACACAAAGCTCAAAAGAAGAGAACATAGACTGTGTAGAAGCCATATGGTGAGAAGTTCCAAAATCTAGGATTCATCTCCCTAATCCAAGACCTGTAGAGGCACAAAGAGCTTTAACTTTTGATTTACCTATCCCTATAGTATGTCCTTTTCCCTTATTAGATTCTATTTGTTTTGAACTTTTTGAATTAGAAGAAGAAGCCGAATCAACCATTCAAGAAGGAAAACTGATTTTATTCTTCTCAAGAAGATGTTTTAGTTCATCAATATCATTCTTATAACAAGAATGTTCTTGATGTCCACTCCTCTTGCAATATGCACAAGTGGTCTTCTCCTTCTTAGATGAATCCTCTTTTGATGAGAATTTAGGGTCTACTTTAAAAGTAGATGAAGATTAATTTGAATTTTTCTTTCTATCTCCTTGGTTCCTTTGTTTCTTGTTTTGCTTATTAGTGCCTTGTTTTGTAGTCAAGGCTTGAGACTTAGAAGATTTAATAATTCCCATTTGAATCAATTTATCTTGCTTCTTTGTGAGATTAGTTGCAAACTCACTTAGAGAAGGCATAGTAAATCCTTTTCCTAAGGCTCTTTTCATTGCATGAAATTTAGAAACAAACACTATATATTCTAGACCAAGTTTTGAAATAATACTTAAAATCAACTGTGATTCATCCTTTTTAATTCCACATTTCTCCAACTGCAATCTTATGGAATTCAACTTAGTAAATAAATCCTGAATGGTGTCAAAATTACATGGGCTCAATCCTATGAGCTCGTTCTCTAATGAATGTGCTCTCAAATCATCTTGTTTACCAAAGAGAGTATTCAAAGCATTCCACACTTCATTTGGTGATTTTTTAGACATAATATGAAAGCATAGATCAAGAGGTACAACCATGCATAAGGTGCCAAAATCCTGCTCACACTTGTTGAACCATTTAGGCTATTCTTTATCCTCTGTAGGTTCCTTATCAATACCCATTGTTATACTATACAATTTTAACTTCCTTAAGTGAAGTTCCATTTCATTTTTCCACTCAAAGTAATTGTATGGAGTGAGTAGAGGCACTATTTTATCCATTTTAGATTGTTTTGCAATGTAAGAGATAATGCAAGAAGGAAAACACACAGAGACACCCCCATTTTTTCACTCAATCAAAAATCCCCCCCAACAAAAAATGATTTGGCACTTTATAAATCAGTGTGTTTAGAATGTTGGAGTTGTGTTTTTAGAGTTTTACAAGTGTCAAAAATGGACCCAAATATTGAAAGTACAATAAAATCTCATAATGAGAACTTCAAAATAGCACTATTTGTAGTGCTCATAAAATATTTACTTTCAAAAGAAGAATCACCTCAATCCGAGGTCGTATGTGAAAGTTACATCCATTTGAAGTTCAAAAAATGAGGCCTATCCTTCAAATCTAATGAAAAAAATTACTTTCTATAAAAATGGCATCACTTGAGCAAAGAAATATCACACCATTGTGAAGAGCATGAAATTTAACCCCAAATAAAAAAAAATTACACTGAAAAATACTTCTGTATGCTTGAGAACGGGCCCTCCGAAGTTCAGGTGCAAAACTGAAAACTTCAATGGTGAGGGGGTCTTCAATTTCAAGAAAAATAAAACCTCTGCCAAATTTAGCTAAGGTTCTACTAGATGTATAATTCCATCAAATTTGTCTAAACTGCCACTAAATTCGATGCTCCGCCAGATTTAGAAGATATCATGTTAATTTTGGACCTTTGCCAAAGTTGGTGAGACTGCCAAATATGATGCTAACTTTAGCAAGACTTCCAAATCCTTGGAACAAAGGCTAAGGGCATCAACAATACAAGGTATGGCTGGAAGGTATGGATGGCATAGAAATTGCTGGACGAATCTTTGATTTTTGAAATTTTGAAATAATAAATTTTTGCTTTAAAAATCCATTTTTTTTTTTTAAAGGGACACTGCATGGGGCCCATGGCCTACTGTGGTACCCTTTGTAGGGTACATCTTGTGTAGATATGCAAGTCCGTACCGGGCCTACGCATTTTGCGCAAGTCCTTTGGCCTTTTGAAAGTGCTTTTATTTATTTTTTTGATTTTTCAAAAAAACTTTTGTAATAAATATTTTTCAACAATATAAATGCTACAAATTTTGAAATAATATTTTTTTCTAATGCAACATTAAATAATTTTTTTCTCAAAAAATGAGCCGTATCGTGCACAAGTGGGACCGTATGACTCTGCCTATAAAAAAAATTACCTCAAATTTTGGGTTTCTTTGTTTTTGATGATTTGGTAGTCAATCCTTAGGTTTTGAAACCTTCTGAGCCTGATGGTGAGGTCCGTTTGGGCTAAAAATTCATTTATTTCACAACTACCTTGTGGAACCTCTAAAAAAGCCTCTATCTTCAACTCTTCATAGATCATGCATCTGATGTCCAATTTGGATGAAATCAAAGTCAATTTTGACTTTCTCAGCTACTTTGAACTCAATGGCGAGCTTAGAATATCTCCAAGAAGCTCTAAGATACCTACAATAAAATGAAATAGAAAGGAATCCCCTTAGAAACTGAGATCTCTATCAAGCATTTTTGAATCTCCAAGTCATCATCAGATGCAAGAGAAGAGAATACTTTGCTTTCAATAATGGATTGATAAAACTACCAACCCACAAATCACAACCAACTTTGATACCATGTTAGATTTTGTTGTGAAATCACCCAGGATCAAAATGATTGAAGGAAAGCAAGAAAAAGAGACCAAGAGATGAATAAACTCATCACTCCCTTAGCATTGAACTAACAGTCCATATTACTAGCCAAAGGGAGGGATGAGTGCTGTTTATATAGAAAAATAATGGAAGATAATTCCAAGAGAGGTAATAACTCCTAAGTGCCCATAATAGGTGGGAGTTTTACCTACTTGGTAAATTCCAGATTACATGGATTTTCCTACTCAGGTAAATACAAGAAATGGTTATGAGAGGTGGCTAATAAATCCAAAAGAAGGTGTGAGACTCAACTACCTAAAAGTGGCTGTGAGTGACACATGTGAATTCTAGATTCATGCCACATGTCCTCATCTTAACCATTCTAATATAACCTAAGCAAGCTTAATAATGTGTGTAGGAAAAATAAATGTTCCCTAACCTAAAGAAAATTAAAAACCTACACTAACAAAAGATAGACAAAAGAGAAGAAAACATGATATGTGTGGGGAAAGCCCTTTTGGGTAAAAAGCCCCACCCTCCAAAGTATTGAACTGATGTACTAATTTGCAACAATTTAGTTACTATACATTTCAAGCTTGTAGCCTTAACATGGAGACTACATCTTGCTCTTCTAAAAGAAATCCAACAACATAACCCTGCAATTAAAAATTCTCCTCACACAACTCCTCTAGAAAATGCCCATATTTATAGAGCACCAAGCTGGATGCCTAGAAATGCCACATGCCAACATCCTCTTCACTACATGCATGCAAATAGAAAGGATAACATGCAAGGAATTTATCTTCACCTGCTTAGGCAACTGTTATAAAATCTCAACATGCAACCCATCTTTCATAAATTTCTATGACAAATTTCAGTCCTCTCAACATGCAATATGCCTACCACATGCAAGACTTACACCTGCCATAATTTCACTAGTCTTGACTCTTACACTCTCATAAAAAGCTGCCATAGTTTTGTCATAATCTATCATAGCACTTGTCATAATCCAACTCTTACAACTTATGACAAATTCCACTAAAATAGCTTATAGTGGGGTCCATAAAATGGGACACCTATTTTCACCAAATTAGGATGCATTCCATCCTAATCACTTGCCATGTAAGTTTCCACCTCATGAAAGTAGGTCCCACAAAGTGACATCACAAGAATGACATAAAATAATACATAGGCTAAAATAAATAATTAATTAACAACATTAATGCTAGGATTTGCAAAGGTTGAGACACCTTAATCCCAACATTCTCCCACTTGTCGAAGACCTTTCAAGAGCCAAAATTAAAGTAGGATTTTAACTGGTAGGATCCAAACAACATCATAACAACCATCCATGAAACCACATGAACCTCCAACATGCTCTTGTGCACTAACAAGATACTTGCAACAACATACAAGATGCCCACTATATCAGACAAGAACACCTGTAATCCTCCAACATGCCACCTATGGAAGAATGGGAACAAGCCAAGGTGTATATGCAACAATCTAAAGTGAACAAGCATCAAATCCAAGTGATAAAAAAGGCTACAAGCTGCTGCAACAACTCCACTGTGTTCATGAGCTAAAAAAAGCTCAACCAACTCCAAGCCCATAACCAGAAAATAATACTAAAGCCAAAGAATCCTCTAGAGAATAAGATAAACCATCATCTAGAACAACAACCAAAATAGGTTTCCCTCATCCAACTAATAAACCCACTTGACCAGAAATAACACCCACAACAAATGCTAATCCATCCAATGTACCATATCACAAGGTATCCAAAACATTAGTAGAACTTATGCCAACAACATATCCAACCCATGAACTGCAATCACAAGCTCCATGTGTCAAACCTGCCAATGAAGAACATACACATCTAGGAACTCCCACTGCATGGGTAATGTAAAAACTAAAAATAGACCAGGCATATCAAGCCTACCAATCAACACTTATACTAAAGTGTGACTAAAAAATTAAGTCATGTAGTAACAAAGAACAATCACAATGATCTATGCATGCAACATAAGATGCTACAAAGTCTTTGAAAACATGTCACCATAACTCTCCCAAGTCCACCACACTAAACCATGTGAACATAAACCTCTAGGAAGAAGCCATAGAACAAAGAGAAGACTTGTAAATCATATCCTAATCATGTCCTTCTGCCAACACCTCAAAGTGCCAAGCTGTGCCAAGTAAGATCTCCTTAACAACCCCAAATAAGCCTCAACAATACCCAAACATCCAATGTCATTAGATCAAACATAACATATTTATCATATATCTACATGGATGTAAGCTTCTCAAAGAAGATCAAACTACTCCATTTCCCATCTAAGGAAATCAACCCACTACCATCCCCTACGATCATCATAAATGAAAAAGTAAACCCAAGGAGATAACCATGCTATCCATCTCTCACAATGAATATTCCAAAACCATCTAAATGCAACTCAAAATCCATGTCAAAGAAAGAAATCATAAAGCACCTGAGAGAAAAAATGAGAAATATCTCTCAAGTGATAAGCTGTCGAGTAGACCAAGAGTGGGGAATGATAACACTCCAAGAAATGCAAGCCATTACAACTCTTCCAAGAGAAATTTCCTCATTGTTCTCTATTGAACTCACATCCAGCCAAGGTGTAGGCTCCTTAAACTTTCTACTAAAATATCGTCAAGAGTAACCATCTCAACAACACTTCTCTCATCTCAAGAGAAAATAGCCTCACCTCATTCTCCATGTATCCATGAGCACCAAAAAATAATCATCTCATGCTAAACTCCAAATGAATCATTGCAATGTCATGAAGTTATCAAGCATATGACCAATGCACCCAAAAAATAGAGAGTCACCATACCACTATCAAAGCTCCAATCATCAGAATCAGGAACTTATCATGACATTATGATCTTACCATCCCTCCTTAGGAGATTCCATGCTCCAAGTGAACAAACCAAGTGATGAATACACATCATTGCCAAAGCTCTCACTAAATAGTGACACCAAGCTCTCCAAGCATCATGACAACCATCTCCTCCATGAAGATCATCCAAGTCTACACACACTCTACTACAATGCCAGTAATATACAAGTGAAACCAAGATCTCCAATCCAAGAAGATAAAATTACATGCTACCGGTCCTCGCAATTAACTATCTAGGTACTCAACACCATCCTCTCATCCCAATGCAACACATACCAATGCAAAAATGACCACAAACAAGGTCAATTGATGAAATCTACATCCACTGAACCAATCTTGTGGATATAGATAGTCCTCATTTGAGTCATCCCACCACAACCAATGGGTAGCTAATCCACAAACTACATAACTCATAGATCCCAAACATTGAAGAATGCAAACTCATCATCACATTAGTAACATACAAAATTGAGATAACAAATAAGATAAAATGTAGATTTTAAGACTCAAACACTAGATCACCAACATACCCAATTTTCCAAACAAATCCACAACGAGTACCATAGTCAAGGGACTAAACAAGCATTCTTGCAAATCTGCAATTGTTTTCATCCAGAAAACTCTGAGAGCTTGAACAAAATATTCTCCATAGATCTACAAACCACATATTTTTTTTGTTAACATGTAAAACCTATAAAAAACATCTCAATGTAAATCTAAATCCACTTAAACATCCAAAATAATAGATCACATATTTCATCTAAACAAGATAATACTCAAGAGCTACATGAACCCACAACTTTTTAGGAAAACTATAAAACCTTCACAAAACATGCATGAAGCATACATGCAAACCTACAACTATCTTACATCCAGATAACCCAAAGGAAACATCTGAAAAATAGTTCATCTGCAAATCTACAAAACCATAAGTTTTGATTAACCATGTAAAACCTACAAAAAAATTGTGTTTTATATGTTCACTCATGCAAATCCATATCCACTTATCATCTGGAAGACCCACAAGTCTATAGACCACCATAATAGTTAAACCAGAACAATGGAATATCATGAATATGCATAACCATATATTTTTAACATAAAATCCATAAAACCCTCAGATGCAACCAACATGAAACTGAGACATGCAAGTACAACCAACCAAAGGAAGAAGAGGTCTAGGAACTCCAGACCCATTTGTAGGCCAACTCCACCACCACCATGTACATGCATCTGAGAGAGAATTAAACTATTTCAGAAGCTTTTGAATCATCCAATGATCAACTCCATAGCCTACATACATTCGGGTTATTAAAACAATGCCTTCCAATGTCAGGAATTAATAACAAACACCAAACATAGGCACACCAAATTGAAATAATAACAACATGATCCTCTTCATATGATCAGAGATTCCATCTCAAACACCCAATATGAAAACTCCATTGCACATAACTACAAAATGAAAAATAACCACCATGCATGAGGGTTATTCAACTCTCAAATCAGGAGCTCCAGATCAATATCATATCAAAAGTAACCACATGATCAACTCCATAAAACTTTATCTTCTCCATTCTTGAGAATGCCTACTATTTCTAGAAAAAATTTCAACTACAAAACTTCCACTCAGCCAAACATTAATAGTCAACCAATTCCTTCATTAAAATAGATTCCCTCAAGCTTGTTAGGCTAAGAAATACCGAGAACCCCAAACACCACATGTAACACAATACGAGCACATGCAAGTGACATGCAAGTCCATGCAAGTCCATGCAAGTACATGTAACTTACAAACATACACATGCAAGCACATGTAAGTGACATGTAAGTCCATGCAAGTACATGCAACACACACACAAGTACATATAACTTACAAAAATACACATGCAAGCACATGTAAGTGACATGCAAGTCCATGAAAGTACATACAACACACATGCAAGTACATGCAACTTACAAAATTACACATGAAAGTATGAAACTGGGCTCTGATACCAAATGAAAGTGAATGATTAACTCAGAAAGACTTCCAAGAACCAGTATGCACCTTCAACATCTTACTTTTCTTTCAACAAATCAGATTTTAACAACTTGATACAAGCACATACTACTATGCCATAAAGTAGAAACAAACACAATTTAATTTCCCATGCATTAACCCTTAGAGGAAAGATGATGTAGTTCCAAATCTAAGAAAATTTCAGCAGCATAATGACATATAAATTAACATTTAAGAATGAGAAACATAAAGAACAAAAGAAATATAGATAGAAGAGAAGAAAACACTATATACGCGGGGAAAACCCTTTCAGGTAAAAAACCCCACCCTCCAAAGCATTGAACCAATGTATTAATCTGTAACAATTCGATAAATATACATTTCAGGCTCACAACCTTAACATGGAGACTACATCTTGCTCTTCTGGAAGAAATCTGGCAGCATAACCCTGCAATTAAAAATTCTACTCACACAACTCCTCTAGCAAATGCCCATATTTATAGAGCACTAAGATGGATGCCTAGAAATACCACATGTCAACATCCTCTTCACTGCATGCATGCAAACAACAAGGATAACATGCAAGGTGCTTATCTTCACCTGCTTAAGCAACTATCATAAAATCTCAACATGCAACCCATTTATCATAAATTGCTATGAAATTTTTTAGTCCTTTCAACATGCAATATGCCTACCACATGCAAGACTTACACCTGCTATAATTTCAATAGTCTTGACTCTTACATTATCATACGAGCTGTCATAGTTTTGTCATAATCTGTTATAGTAGCTGTCATAGTCCATCTCTTACAACTTATGACAAATTCCACTAAAATAGCTTCTAGTGGGGTCTATGAAATGGGATGCCTATTTCCACCAAATTAGGATGCATTCCATCCTAATCACTTTCCATGTAAATTTCCACCTCACCAAATTAGGTCCCACAAAGTGACATCACAAGAATGACATAAAGTAGTACATAGGCTAAAATAAATAATTAATTAACATTAATGCTAGGATTTGTAAAGGTTGAGACACCTTAATCCCAACAAGCCCGAGACCCGAGGCTCGAACTTCTGCAAACTCTTCAACACTTGCACAACATCTGCAACACATCTTCAACCTTTGACATCGATTACACTTACATTAATGCCAACATCCTCCTTTACTAGATCAGGTCCATCTCGCCTTTGATCCTCTTTCATCATGCCAACAATATCCATTGCATGATTTCCCCTTTTGACATCAATGACAACAATATGCCAACAAGGGTTACAAAGTATCCCAAATCCTCAACCATTAACACTTTGCCTTATATATCATTTTGGATTTAGATATGTAGAGGCCCCCTATTTTCCTTCTTTTGGAAAGAGTTATGAAACAATATTGGTCCCCAATCCTTGAGGTCCTATTCCTTATAATTCTTTCAAGATAAAAGTTTCAATAATCCTTCTTAAGCCATCTCTTTGGGAACATTTATTGGTTTATCATTGAATTCTAAAATTCTGACACTTCATTGAGTTATCTTTTCGTTCCCCACGATGTGTTGAAAATTTCTAAGGTTCTAACACTATTGATAGGCCAAAAAGCAAGTGCTAAAGGTTATTGAGTTCATCTAACCCATAAATCCTTGAAAATACCATGCCATAGGTTCTCTAGTTTGAGGAACCTCCACATTCTTAACAAATGCCTAAAAAACCAAGTAAAATTAAAATACTCATTAGTGATAACAAAGTTCCTCAACTCTTTGAAATGCCAACAAGGTTTGAGAGCTAGCTGAATTGTTTATTCACCAACATAACAAAGGTAGTAAGTTTCAAAGTTTGATAAATTATTGAAACATTACCAAGGTTCTAAAATATTCAAAATAATTTCCAAGTGAAAAATGTTGGAGTTTCTCAAGTTCTTTTAAACTTCAAAGTGAAAAAAAGTGAAATAGAGGAAAATATGAAAGGTTAGTAAGTTCCTATAACCTCTAAAATTTTGATGGAGGTTTAAAATATCAAAAAATACTAAAAATTCCAAAATAATTTTATATCTTTTATGGATCACTACAAATGGTTTTAAATGCACCTAAACATTGATTTCCTTGTAATAAATTGAATTGAATAAAATTAATTTAGATTTTATGGGACTTTGAGCGGGAAAAAATTCTATAGTGTGTGGAGGAATCATTACTACTATAGGATCATGAGTGCAAAAATGTATTAGTTATGTAGTGTAGAAAATTGTACTCCCTTCTTGGAGATGGTATAATTTCACACTTAGTTTAGACCTATTTTAGTACCCTTGCATTCATGATCCTTTAAATCATCATTAATAGGCCCCTAAGACCCTTTATTTCAGATCCCAAGGCTTATTTCAATTGAAATCCCAACAAAATCAACAAATGTATTCAATTTTCTAACACCTTGACATTTTCTCACCCTGAAAACCTAGGGTGGGACTCATATGTCACACTGGGCATATGAGCCCCCCTAGGTGGGACCCATATGCCACTTTGGGCATATGAGTCCCCTAGGTGGGACCCATATGCCACCTTGGGTGTATAAGTCTTGTGTGGCCCCTTTTTAGGGTTTGAGTGGGAAATTAATGTTTCTAATTCAAATTTTTGGTAAATGTCGACATTTGGGATCTAATAAACGGTAAATTAGATGGAGTGCCTATATATTTGAGTTTTCAATTCTTTATTTCACCTAAGTAACCTAAGCTATCCTAGAATTTTCAAGTAAGAGCTTTTAAGAGAGATTTTCAAGTATTCAAGAGCAAGGAGAAAATAAAGTTGAAGTCTTGGAGCAACATCATAGTGTTTTTGTAGGTCTTCAATTTCACTTTCAATTCAAGATCTAACATTGTCAAGGATTGATGATGGTTGCCTATGGAGAATCATGATGGATTCTAGGTTGGGGAGATGTAACTAGCCATTGAACCAAGCCTAATGACTTGTTTCCTAAGTGATTCCATCCTCAATTATCATTCTAATTTCTACCTAAAGGAAGGTACATGCATTATTGTGACTTATTAGGGTGATTAGAGATCTCCCAAAGTGAGTCATCATCTTTATGTTTCATTCATGCATCCTATTCTAACACATTAGAGTAGGGTTTCATTGCACTTTAGATCTCTTAATCTTAGATTCACTTAAGATTAGGGCTTTCACACACATTTCCTTTCAAGATCTATTTTTTCTATCAAGGTTTAATTACCAAACTAAGGGTTTGACTGAGGCAAACCCCCATAAGCAAATCAACACAATACTTTATTTTGCAGATTTTAATAGGTTCAAATCCAGAAGTGAAGTTTGGAAAAAAAAGGAAGTGCAGAGATAGGAGAATAGTTTTAGATCTTGATCTTTCAAAAAAGAAGGACGAGACTAAATCACCACCTTGGCTATGAGTCCTGGTATAGCAGTTTTACCAGATTTCAGTGGATTAAGACTTGTCACTGTTGAATTCCAGTTTCTACATAGAAACCCCAAACTGGGACTAATCGCCTAGTCTGGCATATGAGTCCTAGTATAATTCAAAAACAACAAAATTCAGGGTTTTCAGATCTTGTGTAGTCATGTCTGATCCTCCAGGTGCCTTTCTGTATCTTTTTGTTTATCAATTTGATTTCAAGTTTCATTTTCTAGGTCATTTAGTTAGGTTATTGCATATTACCTTTATCTCTTTCTTTCTAAGCACTTTCTTAGTGGTGAACCCTCTTTCATTTAATCACACCCAAGGAAAGCATCCTAACCCTAGCCCATTCCTCAATCAAGTCAATTGGTTGAGGGATCTTGGTTTCTTTTAATGAACTAGAGAAAATAGGTCCCTTGTGTTCTATCTCCTAAAAGGTGGATCCCCCTATTTTCTTTGTTTCATTTTGCTGAACCTAGCCTTTGGACACCTTATTTCTAATTTGGAGTGCATCATAGTTCTAGATCTAGCTTACATTAGCTTTGCATTAGTTAATTTGTATTTAGGGCTCCTAAACATTGCATTAGTGAAAGTGCATATAGGTTGCATTTTTGCATCTTGCATCATTGAATTTCATTTGAAATCTATACTTGCACATAGAAGAGGCAACATACAAACCAAAAACCTTAGCATTCACTCAAAATTTACTGAATTTAGTGTAAAAAACCCTAATTTGGGACTCACATGCCCCTCTAAGTGATTTAGTCTTGATACATGTTTATTTTACCCGATTTATAGGAATACTTTGTTGATTATTTTTTAGCATTTGAACCCTCCAAAAACCCTAATTGGGACTCATACGCCCCTCTAGGTGATTTAGTCCCGTATCAGACCTGAATCTACATTTTACAACATTAAAAGCTTCATTTTTGTGTTTCAGTTTGTTGCTATTAGATATCTGTTTTAGTTTACTGAGTTTCTATTACATTCATTTCATTAGATATAGATTAATTTGGTTTCATTTCAATTGTGGATAGAATTATATTACTACATTTTTCATTTCTAGCATTATTTTATAATTTGATAAGATTAGATTACACTTAGAATTCATTAGAAAATAAAACAAAAACACATAAACTGATGAACCCCTTGGAGAAACAATAGTTATTTGAGTATGCCAAATCTCTCTTTCCAAGTTAACTTAACTCTCAAGCCTTTTAGTAGTGATGACTTTGACATGTTAGATGAAGCCCTTAAGGATTTCATCTCACAAAGTTCATCCACTTAGGCTTGTTACAACAAACTAAAACAAAGAGAAGTTAATGTGATCTAACCTCAATGCATCCTATACCCACCTTCAAACTGACCTCAAACTCAAAACAAACCCATTCTCACCCTTGAACCACCTAAGAACAATGTTTTTCAGCAATCAAATTATATACTATTACTCATACATATAACACTAGAAACAATCCACAACCAAGATGAACAACTTCAACATCTTCACCTTTGCCTCAACCCATCTTGCCTAGTGCTCCTCATTTTCCTTTGGATAGTGGGAAGGAGTATGATCTTGTTGAAAAACTTAAGAATACTCCCACAAAGATATCCCTATGGTACCTAATTCAAAATTCACCTAATTATCATAGTATGCTTCAAACAGCCTTGCAACAAGTTGTGGTTCCCTCTAGTGAAAATGCAAGTGATGTAGCAGCTCTAATTCAAGGAATGAATATGGTTAACATAGAAATTAATTTTCATCAACAAGAGTTGCCTCCCTTGGAGATGAGAAAGAAAAATGATGCTTTCATGATAAAAGCTATCTTCAATAGGTCAAGAATAAAAATAACCCTTATTGATAATGGCTTTGCTCTTAATGTCTGTAGTGTGACCGTTCTGGATAGACTTGGTGTGGATAAATCAAGAATTGAACCTAATTCCTTATCGATTTGAGGATTTGACAATGTAGGAAAGAAATTGCTTTGTGTGATTACTTTGCCTATTATAGTTGGAAATGATACATTACAAACTTCTATTCATGTTATGCCTCATGATATTTTATACAATCTTCTTTTAGAAAGACCTTGGATTCACGAGATGCATGTAGTGCCTTCAACTCTTCATCATATCAGAAGTATGTCTATAACAATAAAGTATACAAAATTGAAATAGATCCCAAGCCTAAAAGTTGCTTACAAGTTGAAAAAGGAATGCAAAGTCCTCTAAACACATTAATTCCAACTTGAAAGATAGAACTTATGAAAGAAGAGAAACAAGAGATGAAAAAAGTGTTGAAGTTATTGGAAGATGATTGGGGTTCCCTAGACTTCACACCTTCATTTATGGGAGAATAAAAAATCACAACAAAATATTTACCAAAAAACAAAAGAAACCAATGGTAATGTCAATGTAGAATTCATAAGAAAACTCACAAGCATCTACCTCATCTAATCTAGAAGAAGACACAAGATATGTACAAAAAACATTGATGAGATAGACTATCAACAACCACCAAACCCAAAAGAAATGGAGAAACTTTATGGAAGAGGTTATGAGCTTATGAAACAACTTGGCTATAGTGGAAAGGGATGTGGAAGGAAAGAGCAAGGCATCCGTGTTCCTATAGAGCCTAACACACAAGAAACAAAAAGTGGTTTTGGATATTTCCTTCTAAGATAACACAAGCAATGAAAGACCCTCATTAAATATCAACACCATCATGTGTGACCCTAAAACAACTCTCACCTTGAAGCATCTTGAATTGATTGATACAACTTTTGAAGAATCATTGAAATACTTTGAAGATGATAAAGCCTTGAAATAAAAGTTAGGAGTTTATGACAAATCATTTACTCCGAAAAAGAAATGGGTTACGTGTGCTATGATTAGTGCTAAGCAAGAAGACGAAGAAAAGGAAAGTAATGAGAATGATAAGGACAATGAATAATACAATCCTAAATTTCTGAAACAAACCACACTTCCTTCGAGAGATACAATCAACATACCGATGGCTATCACTAATGAGGAGAAAGTGATTAAAATAGGAAAGTTCCTTAATGAAGATGAAAAAGAAGACCATGCAACTTTACTTCGTTAATTTTATGAACATTTTTCTTGGAATTATTCAGATATGCCAGGAATTGATGCTAAGATAGTGACACACAACATATAGTTCTTGCAAAAAATGCTAAACTAGTTAGACAAAAAATACAAAAGATGAATCCTAAGATAGCCTTATTAGTTAAGGTCGAGATTGAAAAAATCCTTGAAGCTAGTTTTATACGACCTATGGATTATTATCCTTGGATCTCAAGCATTGTTGCAGTTGAAAAACTTGATAATTGTATTAGGATGTGTACGAAATTTCATGATTTATAAAGCATCTTTAAAAGATGATTTTCCCCTTCCTAATATTGAAATGATAGTGGACTCGACTGTAGGACATGCTTTGTTGTCGTTCATGGATGCATTTTCTAGATATAACCAAATCTTTATCAACTCTCAAGAGCAATACATGACATCATTTACTATAGCTTGGGGAACATTTTGTTGGGTAGTCATGCCTTTTGTATTATAGAATGCAGGTGCAACATATCAAAGAGCTATGAAATTAATATTTCATGATTAAATACATAAGATTTTGGAAGATTATGTTGATGTTATTCTAGCCAAATCTTTAACTAGACAAGATAATGTAAATATTATTCAAAAAATCTTTGAAAGAATGCTAAAATATAACATGAGATTGAACCCAAAAAAGTGTGTCTTTGGTCTAGATAGTGGAATTTTTTTAGGTTTTATTGTATCTCATAGAGGCATTGAGGTGGACACAAAAAAAATTGATGCTATAGTTAACATGCCACCTAAAAATATTTCTCAATTGCACACTTTACAAGGAAGAATTCAAGCTATTCGTCATTTTGTAGCATCCTTAGTGGATCAAACATTACCCTTCACACAACTTCTTAAGAAAGAGGTTTAGTTTAATTGGAATCAGGATTGTAAATAGGCTTTTGAGAGTTTGAAAGATTACCTTGCTACTCCACCTGTCTTACAAACCATTATGTAAGACAAAACATTTATCCTTTATACAGTAGCATTGGTCCACACTCTTGCAGCATTGTTGGCTCAACAAGACAAAAATGGTAAAGAACATCCTATTTATTACATTAGTCAAACTCTGATTGATTATGAGACATGATATAACACAAAAGAAAAACAATGTTTGGCTCTTGTGTTCGCTACTAGTAAATTGAGACATTACTTAATGAATGTTGAAATACACGTGATGATAAAATTCGATCCTTTAAAACACATTTTCACTAAAATAGATTTGTCGAGATGTTTAGCTAAGTGGGTTATGTTGTTAACTAAGTTTGACCTTAAGTTTGTCTCACAAAAGGAAATTAAAGGGAAAGTATTGACCAACCAATTAGTTGATGCTCCCTCTCCCCTAGCGTTACCTAATGTTGGCTCGGTTGGCTTGTTCCCTGATGATAATGTGTTGATGATTGAAACTAATACATAAGTGTTATATTTTAATGACTCTAAGTGTAGAACTGGCTCTAACGTAGGGGTTATACTAGTCATGCTTACGAGAAAGCCTATTCCCTTGTCTTACCGCTTAGAATTCCTATGCACAAACAACACAATAGAGTATGAAGCCCTAATTGTTGGATTACATGTCGCTTTAACTCTTGGATCTTGAAGTATTATAGTATTCGATGATTCACAATTAGTTATTAAGCAAATAAATGGATCATATCAAGCAAAGCATGAAAAATTATCAAAATATATGGAAGTCACAATGACTCTATTAAACCCCTTTGATTCATATACCATTGATAACATCCCACGAAAAGATAATCAACATGTGGATACAATGGTGCATGCGGTTTCCCTTATATCTCCTCAAGATCCTTCAAAATATTTCACATTCATTGTCCATACAATTATGAAACTGTCAATAGAATATAAAGTCGAAGAAGTGTTATCAACCACCATGGAAAGCTATAGTGAATGGTATACACTGATATTTAATTATTTAAAAGAAGGTACCTTTCATGAGCCAACAACTAAGAATATTTGAGATCTTCAAAAACTGGCGTCTAGATATATAATTCTTGCCGACCTATTGTATCGAAGGCCCTTTGATTGTTTCTTACTTAAATTCCTTAAAGAATCTGAAATCCCCTATAGCATACAGAGGAAGCTCATGCAAAGTGCTTTTAGAACATTCTAGAGGAAGATCATTAGTTTAATTTAATATGCATGGATATTATTGGAGGAACATGGGAACAAGATTTCCTTCAAATATGTTAGAAATGTTAGAATGTCAGACGTAATTTAAGTCTACAATATCACACTTCTGAACTTCGCCAGAAAGAAGTCCCTCTTGTGAAATTTCTAGGGTTTAGGGTTTAGGATCTTATTGAGAAAAAATATCGCCACATAGCTAATACCCATGGACCATACAGCTATAATTAGCATCGAGATGATTATTTCATGAAATGGGTAAAATCCACGAACCACATTCCATTCGCCAGCATTTGATGTAATATGTCATTTCATATTGGAACACATTATCGCTTGGTTTGGACTTCCTTTCACATTAGTTTCAGACAATGGGAGACCATTTAAGAATAATGACGTGAAGAATTTCTTAGAAATGTTTAATAGCCAACATTGTTTTTCAACACCCTATTACCCACAATCTAATGGTCAAGCTGAATCAACTAATAAGACTCTTGAGAAAATCTTAAGGAAGACAGTAAGAAAACATAATAAGGATTGGCACACACAGTTGACATATACATTAGGGCTTATCATACTAGTATTAGAACATCAACCAGAAATACTCCTTATAACCTTGTTTATGGTACCAAGGCGATAATGCCCTTGGAGTTAGAGATTCCTTCATTAAGAATCGCTCTTCAAGGACTTATTGATGACAATACTTATAAAGAAAAATTATTGCATCAGCTTGAAATGCTTGATGAACAGTGCATTAATACTCTTGAGCATCTCCAAGCTTACTCTAGAAAAATGCAACATAGTTACAATGATCACGTCATCCCTCATCCATTTACTAAAGGTGATTTGGTGTTATTTGAAAATCAATGTAACATCAATGCCGCCTCAACGGAAAAAGGAAAATTCAGCCTTAATTGGTTAGGGCCTTACATAATTGATGAAAGTTATGGGTCTAGAGCATACATGTTAACTGAAATACATGGTACACCTCTTAAAGAGCCTATTAATGCCCTGCATTTTCACCGGTACTATGTCTAACCTTCCTTCTTGAATAGTGTGAATGATAAAGAAATGATATTAGAATTAGTAGATAGTATGCTATTTCTCTCACATTGCTTCGTTCTTGAAAAACAATCATTTACGTGTCTTGAATACTAAGGTAATTATTCAGATTACTTTTGGGTTGTTACTTTAGATTTCATACTATTTAAGCTAATCTTGTATGCTGTGTTATATTAGATCCTTATATGCATTTAATGTTCTATAATTAGATCATAGGTGTATTTAATTTAGCATAACATACTCAATCATAATGTTGCATCTAAAAGAAAACTAAGATAGTTTTAATTAGATCACATAAAACATGTTAGATCATGGAGATATTTATTAAAGTCTTACAAAGATTATTTCATAAATCACATTGCCATCTAACTTAAACACAAACATAAACAACCAAATATAGATGCTCATATATATATATATATAAAAGAAATTTTTAAGTACATATCATCAAATATACAATGCTACTATGGCTTGTGGCTCCCAGATCCCTCAGGACCTAGAGATCACATTTTTTGAGAGGCGGTAGTGCGTGATCATGACATGGCTATAGAATCCAATGTAGACTATAGGTCTTGTGCTCATCCAATGATTGTAGCCTCCCATATGATGGCCTCTATGTGCTCTTGGTCTATATGGTCTCTCTTTGCCTGTAGCTTGGCAACCTCTCCACAAAGTCTCTCGACCTCCACTAGATCTTGAGATGATTGAAGCTCGTCATAGGTAGCCTGCAGTACTGATAGATCACCCTTAGCTTGATCAACATGCACGAAAGCACTCTCATATGCTCCTCTCAACCTCACAAAAGGCTTGAACAACTATGGATGTTGATCCATGATAAGTGGGGGCATGTAGTCTATGTTGGCAACTCAATGACAGACAACTGAGAGGGGGGGTGAATCAATTGTCACCGAATTTCAAACTTATTCAACTTATTTTCCTTATTCTAAGATCAGAACATTAATCATGAAAGCATAAATGAACAACACATCATAATCACACATAACACCAAGATTTTTACGTGGAAACCATGTTAGGGGGAAAACCACAGTGGAGGTCAGTCCACAAGATTATACCCTGTTAAAAGTATAAGAGAATATGAATGGAGAATGCACATGCATTCAGGCACACTGCCTAGAGCTCACTTCTCAAGTACAAAATAGGCTTACTTCCCAAAGGAAGACACATTATCTTATAGAAAGGTTTTTATTAAATCCATCAAACTTTGAACTGAGAAAAGTAGCATCTGCTAATGCCTAGTTACAGTTTCGATTAAGCACATGAACACTTCTTCACTCTTCTTTACTCTTCTTCACTCTTCTTCTTTCTGCTCTACCTTCAAATTATCTAAACTTTATTCACACAATAAACTCTTACACTTTGAAAACACACACATACATGCCTTAAAATGATAAAACAATTGCTCTTATATATATGCGACAAGAAATTACATCACTATAAGTCGACTCCAAAGAAATAATAAAATGAATATAAACAGTCGGTCCAAATCAATAAAGATTATTCATGTGAATCAACCAAGGCCAGCCAAAACATAATGAAGAATGAAAATAACATGCTCAAACATGAACCACTTTAATTAATTACTCCTTAAAGATCCACAACACGCTTCAACACCTTGTTGGCCAAGAACATGAAAAACATGAACACACAAGAGAAAATATTAGATCACAAGCACAACGATCAATGTAGACATGCAACATAGATAGATCATGAACTAGAAACATCCACAAGCATCATGAAACATTAGAGAAGCAT